>JAUGSI010000015.1:0-124241 GCA_030770045.1 Colletotrichum brevisporum
TGTTAATAGAAATAATGTTATTATCTATAACATTTTTAATATTGATAAGTTCTATCAACATGGATGATATAATAGGGCAAACTTATGCTATATATATTATAGTTATTGCAGGAGCTGAATCTGCAATAGGTTTAGGTATTTTAGTTGCTTTTTATAGATTAAGAGGAAGTATAGCAATAGAATATAAATAATGTATTTAAGTATAATTTTATTACCCTTATTAGGATCAATAGTTTCAGGATTTTTCGGAAGAAAAGTAGGAGTTAGTGGAGCACGTTTTTTAGGTTGTTCAAGTATAATAATTACAACAACTTTAGCTATTATAGCGTTTTTAGAAGTAGGATTTAACAATAGCCCTGTATATTTACATCTGTTTCCTTGATTAAATAGTGAATCATTTAATATTGTTTGAAGCTTTCAATTTGATAGTTTAACAGTATCTATGTTAATTCCTGTCTTAATAATTAGTTCTTTAGTTCATTTATACTCAATAAGTTATATGAGTGCAGATCCTCACAATCAAAGATTTTTTAGTTATTTAAGCTTGTTTACTTTTATGATGATAATACTTGTAACAGCTAATAATTATTTATTAATGTTTGTAGGATGAGAAGGTGTTGGGGTTTGTTCATACCTTTTAGTTAGTTTTTGATTTACTAGAATAGCAGCTAATCAAAGTTCTATGTCTGCTTTCTTGACTAATAGAGTTGGGGATTGTCTTTTAACTATAGGTATGTTTGCTATATTATGATCTTTAGGAAATTTAGATTATACAACAGTATTCTCATTAAGTCCTTATATTAATGAAAATATTGTAACTATAATAGGTATATGTTTATTAATAGGTGCTATGGCCAAAAGTTCTCAAGTAGGTCTTCATATTTGATTACCTATGGCTATGGAGGGTTTGTTAAATAGGGCTCTCCTTAAACTTCACTATATGCGGGAACATCCCGTTTTAAATTCTTGGTCCTCTGTCTATTTAGTAGACTTCGGCAAAATCCAAGAAGAGGGACAATCCGCAGGAAACTTCCTAAAAATTGAAGGCTCCTCAGAGACTACATGTGAAGCAATTAATATAAATGATAAGTTTAAATGATGATTTATAGGTTTTACCGAAGGAGATGGATCCTTTATTGTAAATAAAGATGGGTATTTAGAGTTTAAAATCACACAATCTAGTGTGGATGCTCAAATACTGTTTTATATAAAGAAGGAATTAGGATTCGGATCCGCATCTGTACAAGATAAAGTAAATAAAACTCATCATTATAGAGTTAGGGATAAAAAAAATATCCTTAAATTAATTCAAATATTTAATGGTAATATTGTAACTAGCTATAAATTAAATCAATTTAAAGTATGAGTTGATGCTTTTAACAAAGTATATAAAACAAATATACATTGTATAGAAGATAAACATGAGTTAACTTTAAATAATGCATGATTATCAGGATTTACTGATGCTGAAGGTTGTTTTACTTCTTCTACTTCAGTATCTAAGTCAACTAGTCAAACTATAACAACTGTAAGATATGTTATATCGTGCCCCGGGCAAAAGAAAGATGATATAGGATTTAGTAAAGACTTAGCTGAGAAAATCAATGGTTATATTACTCATGTTAAGTTATAATGGATACAATACAGAAAATTTTGGTAAATTAAATAAAATTTTACTATATTTAAAAAATTATCCATTAAAAACTAAAAAATTTATATCATATAAAAGATGATTAAAAATTTATGGATTAGTTAAAGATAAAAAACATCTAAGACCTTAAGGTAGAATTATTATAAAATTTCTGAGCCCTCTGGGCTACTAAACTTATCAATTAATTGAAGATATATCCTGAAAACAATAACGGAAGCTAGTTGAGTATTTTCATCGTGTATACGTACACAATAAAAGTACATAATGAAATCAACATTTTTGCCTACACCTGTTTCTGCCTTAATTCACGCAGCTACTATGGTAACCGCAGGAGTATACTTATTAATACGTTCATCTCCTTTAATCGAATATAGTTCAACTGTATTATTAATATGTCTATGATTAGGTGCACAATTCATAGTATTTAGTTCTTGTAGGTTTATTCCAACAAGATATAAAAAAAATCATTGCTTACTCTACTATGAGCCAATTAGGTATGATGGTAATTGCAATAGGTTTATCTTCTTATAATATAGCTTTATTTCATTTAGTTAATCATGCTTTCTATAAAGGATTATTATTCTTAGGTGCAGGTGCAGTTATTCATGCGGTAGCGGATAACCAAGATTTAAGAAAATATGGAGGGTTAGGAGCATTCTTACCATTAACTTATTCTGTTATATTAATAGCAAGTCTTAGTTTAGTGGCTTTCCCATTTATGACTGGATTTTATAGTAAAGACTTTATATTAGAATCCGCTTATGGACAATATTACTTTAGCAGTATAGCTGTTTACGTTATTGCTGTTATAGGTGCAATATTTACTACTTTATATTCTGTAAAAGTTCTATATCTTACTTTCTTAGCTAATCCTAATGGAAATATAGTTTCTTATAAACATGCACATGAAGGTGACATATTCTTAAGCTTACCTTTAGTAGTATTAGCTATTTTCTCTATATATTTTGGTTATATTACTAAAGATATTTTTATAGGTTTAGGTTCAGGATTCTTTACAGATAATAGTATATTTATTCACCCTATACATGAAATATTAATAGATACTGAATTTGGTGTACCTACTACATTTAAGTTATTGCCTTTGTTCTTTGTTGTAGTATCATTTACAGCTATAGCTATAATTTATTCAGAATTCTTCCCTAATTTAATAAACAGTTTTAAATTATCTAATTTAGGTCATTCTATTTATGGATTCTTTAACCAGCGTTTCTTAGTTGAATATTTCTATAATAAATTTATAGTTAATTTAGTTCTAAACATGGGAGGTCAAACTACGAAAATTTTAGATAAAGGTAGTATAGAACTTTTAGGCCCTTTTTTTTTAGAAAAATTATTAATTAAGATTAGTAAAATTATATCTAGCTCGAATGCCGGTGTTGTTACAAATTATGCCTTATTCATATTAATAGGATTTATTTGCATACACATCCGTATACTATTCTTTCCTTCAAAACTTAGATTTATCTTCTTTAGCTTTACTATTTTCAATTAGTATTTTAACACTTTACGGTCAAAGTGCGACTTTCGCAAATAAAACCGATGATAATAATTAAGAAGGCTGACTACTGCGTACTGCGTACTGCGTACTGGTGTACCAGACCGTGGTAGCTGTGCAAGAAGATAAAGAAAAAAAGAAAAAAGAAAAAAGAAAAAAAAGAAAAAGCAAACCAAATTTGATTTATACCATGTGAGCCCAGCTTCTCGCTACTTAGCGAAGCCGAAATAACAAATAGGGTTTTGGCTACTTTTATTTCGGCTTCGCATGCTTCGCAAAGAAATAAGCTCTTATGAAATAAGAAGCTCACAAACTCAGAAGCTACGAAGTAGGGAGGGTACTGAGGCGAGGCGAAAGGTGCAGACAAGCAGAAGAGCCGTTATAAATTATAAGTTCTATAGAAATATAGCGAATACTTTATTAGCTGCTGCGCAAGCTTTAAATAAGGTATATCAGCATATAAGCTATCCTTGAATAAGTTACTTAACTTATTCAGTACTAATTCGTGGTTTACCTAAAATTAAAATAAAATTACAATATTAATAGTAATAAAGTAAATTTTCCTTATAAATTAGCCTATCAAATATGTAATTATATATATATAATTCAATGATACAAGTTGCAAAAATAATCGGTGTACAGGTTGGCCACAACAGGGTTAATAGGAGCAGGTGTAGGAATAGGAGTAGTTTTCGAGCTTTAATTTTAGGTGTAGCAAGAAATCCTTCATTAAGAGGTCAATTATTTTCATGCTATTTTAGGATTTGCCTTTTTCCGAAGCCACAGGTTTATTTGCTTTAATGATGGCATTTTTATTACTTTACGTTGCATAAGATAGTACAATATATTAAAAACCATAATATACTACAATATATTAAAAAAATGTTGGTAAGGCTTTTCTTATTTATCCTCCTTCCGGTAAGGGTGATAAATAAAAGCAAGGGGCAAAGGTTAATAAGAGATCAGAACTAAGGGGACCCTCCCTTACATCGTTACGCCTATACTTTGTCCAATTTACGCGATTAAATTATGGAGAAGCGGAGCTGGTATAGTTCAAAAAAGCCGTTATGGATTATGAAGTAAATGGCACCGGAATAGATTATGAAGTAAATGGTTACTTATTTGAGGTTCGATTCCTCCGTAAATCTCTATATAAGTACACACTAATTTCCCCCTACTACATTTCTTTACTACAACTTGTTGTTATAAAATTTATTAGAAATAATAAATTCAGAAGTGATGATATCCGCTAGTTACTACTAATAACAACATAGTAATTAGAAAAGATTTTTGTTTTTAAAGAAAGAAAGTGAAGATGAGCAGTATAATAGGTTAACATCCTCGATATCTATGGGTGTTGAAAGATGATTCTTATCTACTAATGCTAAAGATATAGGAACATTATATTTAATTTTTGCTTTATTTTCTGGGTTACTTGGGACAGCTTTTTCTGTATTAATAAGATTAGAATTAAGTGGACCGGGAGTTCAATATATTTCAGATAACCAATTATATAATAGTATAATAACAGCACACGCTATATTAATGATATTCTTCATGGTTATGCCAGCATTAATAGGAGGTTTTGGTAAAATTAAATTACAAACTTTAACTACATTAGTATCTTCGTATGAAGGTGGCTGGCGAAGGGCGAAAAATAATTTAAATTTGTTACGTTTAGGCCCATATTTAGCAGGATTAATTGAAGCGGACGGTTCATTTGCTGTTCATGATAAGAATTCAAAAGCTAAAAAATATGCACCTAAAATAATTATTGTCTTTAGTTTAAATGACAGCCCTTTAGCTGAAAATTAGTACCTATTATTCAAGCAGGTAAAGTCTATAAAAAAGAAAATCAAGGTTGTGTGTTATGAAGTATTCAAAATAGGGATGATGTTGGTAAAATAATCCATATTATAAATGGTTATATGCGTACACCTAAGATAGAAGCATTACACCGTACATCACTTGATACAATGATAATATGCATACAGATATTAAACATTTAGACTTAGATTTATCCTCTATAGACAGTAATAGTTGATTAGTGTGGGTTTACAGACGGGGACGGGAATTTTAGTATAACTTTAACGGATAGAAAGAAAAAAGGAGTGGTTACTTCAAAAAGAGTGCAAGCTTTTTTCCGTATAGAGTTAAGACAAAATTACCATAGAGATGTTTCAATAGTTCAAGGTGGTATAAGTTATTTTGAAATACTAGATAAAATAGCTAGATATCTAAAGGTTAATTTATACTCTAGATCTAGAGAACAAAAAGATAAAATTTTTGAAGTTTTTATGGTAATATCCCACAATTCAGAAAGTCATAAAAAAACTATAGAATACTTTGATCGTTATCCTTTATATTCTTCAAAACGTTTAGCGTATAAAGATTGAAAATATGTAGTTGAACAAATTCAATTACGTAATGGTAAACCTTTAACAGCTGAAAGTATAAAGGAAATCCAAAAAATTAAAGATCAATTTAACAATAATCGTAAACAATTTGATTTTTCTCACTTAGATACTATAGATAGTTAAAGTTTAGATTAAGAAATTGCCGTGGGAGATAGTAATATCTCTCTTATTATATAACTATATGCGGGAAGTTCCTAAAGTTTTATTATAGGAGTGGTGAAAATTTAGATTTAGTATTCTAAACGTACATAACCCTTAAAGCTAATAAAAATAACAATGGATAATCCGCAGGAAACCAAAATAAAATATACTTTTTATTTAGGATCCTCAGAGACTACACGTTATACTCCATTAATACAATGGATGAAGATATAGTCCAAATGTAATTTAACGATTACAATTAAATGAATTTCCTAATGCCTTTAATGGTAGGTGGGCCTGACATGGCTTTCCCTAGATTAAATAACATAAGTTTCTGACTATTACCACCTAGTTTAATACTATTAGTATTCTCTGCCTGTATAGAAGGTGGAGTAGGTACAGGTTGAACTTTATATCCTCCTTTATCAGGATTACAAAGTCATAGTGGACCTAGTGTTGACTTAGCTATATTTGCTTTACATTTATCAGGAGTAAGTAGTTTATTAGGATCTATAAACTTTATTACTACAGTTGTAAATATGAGAACACCTGGAATAAGATTACACAAATTAGCTTTATTTGGATGAGCTGTAGTTATAACAGCTGTATTATTATTATTATCTTTACCTGTACTTGCAGGAGGAATTACTATGGTTCTTACAGATAGAAATTTTAATACATCATTCTTTGAAACAGCTGGTGGAGGTGATCCTATATTATACCAACATCTTTTCTGATTCTTCGGTCAAATGTGGCCCTTAAATGAAAATTTATCGCAACAAACTATAAGCGAGGAGTTCGTTTTATATTTATTAGGTACTATTAGCATAAGTTGTACCTGCTCCGTATTGTATACCGCTATAGTAAAAATCCTGAAAATTTACGATAATTCGCAAGTAACCAACGCGCTTAGCACGCTAGTAGGAACTTCAGAGGCCATACGTTTGTTAAACATAAGATCAATTTATAATTTAAACAATAACTCAGATAAACATTTTAGATTAAAGCAATGATTAGCCGGATTAATAGACGGTGATGGTTGTTTTTCATTATCTAAGAAAGGTTATGCAAGCTTAGAAATTACCATGGATATAAGAGATGAATGAGCTTTACAAACTGTAAAAAATATTTACGGTGGTTCAATTAAATTAAGATCCGGTCTTAGTGCATTAAGGTATAGATTACATAATAAAGAATACTATTAAAGCTTATTAATGATGTAAATGGGCACATAAGAAACCCTATTAGATTAATACAATTAAATTATATTTGTGTTAAATATGACATAACCTTAAATTATCCTAATAAATTAACTGTAGATAACGGTTGATTATCGGGATTTTTTGATGCAGATGGAACAATTACTATAAATAGTTCTAATTGACAACTATCTATTTCAGCGGGTCAAAAGACTTCTGAAATTCTTACACCTTTAGTTGAATTGTTTGGAGGTTATGTTTATATAGATAGAGGTGGGCATGGTTCTTTTAAATGATATGTTACTAAGAAAGAAGATATACTTAATTTAATTAATTATTTTAAAAAATACCCTTCAAGATCAGCTAAAAAGAATAGATTGCATTTAATACCTAAATTTTATGAATTGAAGGCTATGAAAGCTCATATTGCACCTTCAGGATCTTTATTATCTAAAAGCTGAGATACCTTTATGAATAAATGAAATAATTATGAATAAACTATGTTTAAAGATATGGTCTAATATTTGCTTACTTCTAGCGAAGTAAAGCTAATAAAAAATGTAGCACCCAGAAGTGTACATTCTAATTATACCTGGTTTGGCATAATAAGTACAACTATTTCAGCTAACTCAAATAAATCTATATTTGGTTACATAGGAATTTAAGAAACCTTTAGCAAGTTTCTATTAGTTCGTCAGTATCAAAACTCCGGGGAAGCCCTAAAGACTAAGTACTAACAATCAAAGGTAACTTTGAGAAGCCTTGCAGTAATGTGTAAGATATAGTAACAAACTTAATTATAACTACCAAAATAGTAAATGGGTAATCGCGGATCTAAGTTCCTATTCACAGCATGGTTCACCAGAAGCTATTTAGGATAAAAGAGCAACGAGTAGACGGCAATTACGCTGTAGAAAATTTCTCTGTATTTAAGGTATAGCTCTATAGCCTTGAAGAGGTTAATTATTAATCAAATTTAGTTAATAATTATTAAATAATTAAGATAGCTAGATCTAGTGGTTTAGATTGCATACTGACATCCTAAAGTGGACAGTTATTATGCGGCTTAAATACAAAAAAAATATTTTACTGTTTGTTTTATTTAAGGCTTCTTTATTTCTTTATTTCAATGAAATAAAGAAATAAAGAAATAAAGGAATAAAGAAATAAAGAAATAAAGAAATAAAGAAATAAAGAAGCACTGGATTACTTTTCTAAATCTCTATACAATTTTTTAATCCTTGAGCCTACCTTGTTTTATTCTCTTTTTATTTATTAATCTCTTATTTATAATTTTCTTCTTATTTATTATTCTCTTATTTATTATTCTCTTATTTATTATTCTCTTCTTATTTATTATTTTTCGCTCAAGCTACGTACTAGGTACTACTTATCACGATATATTTCCAATTTTATATTTTTTTTTTGCTTCGCCGTGTGCTTCGCCGTGTGCTTCACCGTGTCCTTCGCCGTTTGCTTCGCCGTTTCCTTCGCCGTGTAAACTGTAGAGTATACAGTAAACACAAAAAATGTTTTCATTTTATATAATCACAACAGTCCTTAGTATCTAAGATTAAGCTAGGTTGAGACGGTTATCGAGATAAAAGTTGCTATAGCATAGGCTAGCCCCCTTGCTATGCAATCCTCAGTAGTACATCTTATTGTAAGCTAAGGACTCGAGTGTCCCTTTAGAATAATTCTATATAATCAATATTAATAATATAAATTATTGGAAGACCAATACCCTTATATTAAAAGAGCCTGGGTCACAAGTCTGGGCTTGAATTTAGAACTGTACTGACTTCTGAAGCTGCCTGATCCCTTGTTTGCTTATTTCAAGCAAAGCACATAAGGGATCAGTAAGGGATCAGAACTAGAGAAGGGGATAACCACCTTTTTTTCTAACCAAATAATGTTAATGCAAAAAGGTGCTAGATTGACGAGATAGAAAGGACCAAAATCCCTTTCAATTCCACAACTTTTAATATACGGGTTTCTAATTTTAATAATCAATGTATTATGAAGTTACTGATTATAGAGACACTCCTATGTGACACCATTATTTATATACATACTGCTACAATATTTTTTAAAATTCACTTTAATAAAAAGAATAAACGTTCAACTTTACATATATTAAGTGTTAATTCTAATAAACATCCCAATATGTTTATTATAGCTAGATCATTTTCAAAAAAAATTCCTTTTAATCTTGTAGATATTGAACGAATTCTTGCTAAGGCTAGACTACAAAAAAAACAAGAATTGGAGGATTATAAAGTTAAGTTGGCTGAAGATAAAGCCAAATCAAAAAGCGGATAATTCTTCTTTATCTGGTTCGAGGCTAGCCAAGTATGTCTGTTTCATCTTTAAAACTTTTTTATCATCCGCTAAAGATAAAATAGATACTTGAATGGATAAACAAGAAAAATTGAGGTAAAGTTAATAGATCGTATAAATGACGGCTATGATAAATTAAACGAAAAGAAAGAGATGAAATTTACAATAAATACATTGATAATAAAGATAAAATTAAAGTTGGTACTGTTACCAAAGCTTTAGGTTTAGAAGGCGAGTATCCCGATAAACTAAAACCAGTAAAGTATATTTCGATAAAAAGTAGATATAGAAGCTAGTGGGTTTAACTTACTCAAGCTTTTGAAAAAGAAGAAGAAGAAATAAATAAAGAAATAAAAAAGGAGAATATTATAAAATAATAAAGATCAATATGAAAAAGAGAGAGCTGAATGAAAAGAAAAACATGTAGAAGAGGTTAGAGAATGTAGACAAGAGAAACAAAATATAAAAACAATTTTAGTTTCTAATTTAGAAAAACCCAGTGAAATGGTAGAAGATTTACTTAATGAAACAGGTCCTGATTATACTGGAGGTGATGATTAGATTTAATATCTGATACATTATGTTAGCACCTTTCGCGTTAGTTTAGTCTACGAATACTTCGTAGACTTAGTAAACTACCATTCGAATTATAATATAAAGAAGACAAGTAGTCGCATATTAGGTCAGCCTCACGCGGCTTCATGCTTCGCTGCTTGCTGACGAAGTATGCCTGCTGCGGAAATAATTAGATTAAAATATTGGTCAAATTCTAAAACTTGTTTATGCTACAGATGTCTATTGGAATATTAGGATTCATAGTTTGAAGTTGTATATTGATGGCTTCACCTTATAGTGATATAAGGAATATAATTAATTTCGCTATATGCTGGAACAGTTTAGTGTTAATTAGTACCTTGTATGGTAAAAATCTAATTAGCTATACTCTCAATCAGCAGACAATCTGTCCTGTATTCTGTAGCCGCTTCGACTTCGGTTAAAAAAGATAACAAACAGAGTGTCTCAGAGACTACACGCGAAACATCTTTTCGCTTTTCATGCTTATTATAATCTATTATTTAAAAATAGAAACCATCTTTCTGATGAATGGTTAACTTATCGGGTTTGCAGAAGGAGATGGAGCTATTCAAACTTATGATGAAGGTAAAGAGTGCGTTTTGTTCTTACTCAAAAAGAAAGTGATATACTTCATAAAATACAATACAAATTTAACATTGGTGTAGAGCAATACTTCGCGAAGCCAGGAAAAAGTCTTGCTTCGCAGGCAGGCGGAGCTAACAAAAACAATGGTTTTTATAGATGAATGGTTGATAATCCTTCACATATATTACTTTTAGCTTTTTTATTTAATGGAAATTTAGCTCAAAACCATAGAATAAAGCAACTAGCTCTATGAGTTAATGCTTTAAATAATCGTTTTGGTTCTGAAACTATAAAGTTAAACAATATTCCTGTTTCGGTTACACTACAGGATGGCTGATTATCCGGGTTTACTGATGCTGAAGGATGTTTTAATGTATCTATTACAGGAAACTCTAGATATATATTAGGTCATGTTATAAAAATGCGTTATATATTAGACCAAAAGAGATATTTTTATACTAAAAGAAATATACGAATTATTTGGATTTGGAAAAGTAACATTAAGATCTGGTACTGATGATGTGTATCGTTATACAGTTACTGGATTTAAAGTGTTAAATGATGTAATAGCATACTTTAGTTATTTCCATTACAAACTAAAAAAGCTCTTTCTTTGAAAAATGATTAACTGTTCATAACCAAGTGTCTAATAAATTACATTTAACTGAAGAAGGATTATCACAAGTAAGAACTTTACAAAAACAAATCAATTTAAATAATAGTATAGCAAATAAAACAGGAAAGGCCCAAAAGATGAAGATATAGTCCGATACTTTTTGTGAAAGAAGCATACTCTACCCCTTTGGGGTCGGCGAAGCATGGCAAGCTTGCGCCTTGTATGGGTAAATATAAAATATTTATTAACAGTTTTGCATCATATGTATACAGTTGGTTTAGACGTAGATACAAGAGCATACTTTACAGCTGCTACTTTAATTATTGCAGTTCCTACAGGAATTAAAATATTCTCATGATTAGCTACATCATACGGAGGATCTATAAAATTAACTCCTTCTATGTTATTCGCTTTAGGATTTGTATTTATGTTTACAATAGGAAGGTTAATAAACCACTTAGCTCTCCCTTTAAAGATCACTATGTTAAAGTTCTGACAATTATACTACTAGGATTCCCTAAGTTCAGTAAAAATGTATAATTTTGAACAATCAGCAGTGGAAACCAACGGTATTTAATACTCCTTAGTAGGACCTCAGAGACTACACGTGATCCTCGTGATTTATTTACGAGAAGATATAGTCCATGAAATAATAATTTATTAAATCATTCCTATAATAGTTTTAATTTTAAGAATACTATTGTTCGCCGTTACTCTACTTCTAATAATAAAGAATATAACACCCAAAATTTAGTAGGCTGGCGGAGCCCAGCCTCCCCTTTAAAGGGGCTGGCGGAGCCCATGTTAATTTAAAAAACAAGATAGACTTTCTATATTAATACAACTAAAAAAGAGATCAGGTGTTTACTGTTTAATAAATAATATAAACGGTCATTCTTATGTAGGTAGTTCTATTAATTTAGCTTCTAGAATGAAAAACTATCTTAATAATACTTTTTTAAAAGCTAGACAAAATGCAACAGTTCATTGTAAAAGCTCTACTTAAATATGATCAATCTAATTTTACTCTACATATTTTAGAATATGTAGAACCCAAATACTTAACGGTTAGAGAAACTTATTATATAACGTCAATGATGCCTTATTATAACGTATTAAAACAGGGTTATTCTTCTTTAGGTTATAAACATACAGAAGAGACTAAACAATTATTATCTAAATTAGCTAATAATAGGGTTCATAGTGATATAACTAAGAGTTTAATATCAAAAGCTTTAACGGGTGAAAATAATCCTTTTACAACAAAAGTCATTCGACAGAAAGTATAGTAAGAATTATAGAAGCTAAATCAGCTTACCCTGTTTATGTTTATAATTCTTTTAAAGAATTATTAGTTATTTTCCCTTCTGTTTCAACTTTAACTAAATTAATTCAATCAAATCATTCCACAATTGTTGAAGCTATAAAAGAGCAAACCATATTTAGAGGAGAATGGTATTTTACCAATCTGCCTTATAATATAGAAGATACCCCTGTTATAGCTAATTGAACTTTAAAAGAGTGTGACGAATTAATATTAAATATAAATAATAACAGTCATATTAAAAAAGCAGTATTTGTGTATGATATTAATAAAAATTTCTTGTGTAAATATGAAGGAGTAACGGTCGCACACAGAGTTTTAAATATAGCTATAGTACAATAAAATATGCTAAAATAGAGGTAGCTATAATAGTTACATATTTAGCTATGAAAGATTAAATGATGGCTGCGCAAGCTAAAGCTCTTAAATTTTTGTTCGTAAGTGGTGTAGTTTTAGCTAACGCATCTCTTGATATAGCTTTCCACGATACTTACTACGTAGTAGCTCAAATGGGCCTGAATAGTACATCTTCTTTTAAGTACTATTTTGCAACTGACTATATGCTGGAAACTGCATATCTGCATATTGTTAGCTATTTATTTATACTATTTATCTTTATAAATTAGATGTTAGTAAGAATATTTTTCTTTTAAATAGTCAAAATAACAATATTGCAATAAGTTCACAACTTATGAATACACAATCAGCAGAAAACTGTAAAGGATTCTCAGAGACTACACGTCAGTTATCTGATACTGAAGAGTATAAATTTTGAAATTGATTCGCAGGTATAATAGATGGAGATGGTAATTTTGGATATTAGAATAAGCTCCTACGAGCGCTGCAAAGCAGCAGCGCCATAAACAAAGAGTTCTTAAACAAATAAGAATAAAATTACATAACAGAGATATTAGAATTTTAACACGCATACAAAATTATTTACATATAGGTAGAATTATAGAAATAGATAAAAATAAACCTATTCAATATATATAGTAATCTCGAGCACCAGATATGAAATATATTTTAGAACGTATTAATGGATTAATCAGACTTAAAGTACCTGGTTTTAAAGAAGCTTGTTCTTTATACAATATAGATTATATTGAAGCTGATTATAATATAAAATTATATGATTCATATTATGCAGGTTTAATAGATACTGACGGTTCTATAGTATTTAATTATTCAGAAATAGAATAGAATGAATTTAGAATTCCAATATAATGAATACACATCTAAATTAAACTTTGATAATACTGTATTAAATTGCAAGCCTTTTATTATTAAACGTAATAAATCTTCAAGTTCAGGATTAAATAAAAAGTTTATATCTATCGCATTTAAATTTCAAAATGTTAATAATATGCTATTTATATATGATTATTTTATGCATAATAGATTATATTCGGATATTAAATTTTATAGAGTAACTAAGATTAAATCTTTTATAGAAATTAGAAAAAAATACAAAACATATCCTAAACATAGTGCAGAGCACAAAATATATTCAAGCTTTATAATTGATTGAATTAAATATGAAAATCCATTATGATATAAAAATTCCTTTTGTAAAAAAAATTATTTAGTGGCCTCCTCACCTGATCCCTCTGCTACAGGAAAGGTGAGTCCCCATAAATGATAAATAGTATATTTATTACAGATAAAGATATAGTCCAAAAGCCAAAATATATATAAAGTTAAATTTAAGGTTTAAATAAACTAATAATATTTTGGTTTTATGAAGTATTTGACTTTAGTTTATTTTGTTTATTCATTTTTTGATTAAATAGTGTTGTCCTAGCCTTTCCAGGCTACTGACATTATTTATTATTGATTTTGAAGATTTTTTTTTTGTTTAGTGTTTGGTATGTATATAAAAAATCCCATATTAATTATAATAATTAATTTAAATATTAGTATATATGTTAAATTAGGTTTTATAATTTTATTGTCTATGGGATTAGGGGTTTATATGTATATGCTTATTTAAGGCTTTAAATTATTCTATATATTGCGTATATAATAGTATTAAAAATCCGTCCGGGATGAGGAGAAAATAAGTTATACCGAACATTAAAAGCAAGTATGGGTTATATAGGTATATTATGGGTAAATACCTATTAGTGAATGTAATAATGTCACTGGTATATGGTGAGCAAAACTAGCGTTAGAAATTCAACATGAAGCTAGAACTATTTATAACGTCATTAATAAACTAGATATGGAAAAGACCTCTTGCATCAGGTGCATCTAGATTAGATGGGTTTCATTCCTATTTTTAGATAAATATAGGAAAATATGTTCTGTAATTAGACTATAGTAAAATCAATATAGAACTATGATTCTTGGAACTCCCTGAATTTTTGTTAATGACAGTGATTCTTTTCCTAGTTCTTCTGTGTGATTCTTTACCTAGTTCTCCTGTTGATTCATTTTAAAATTTAATCTTCAATTTCAAATATATAATGCTGGCTGCCAAGGGCAGAGCAAGTCTGCACCTGCGATAAATTAAAATAAAGCATTTCACTACGTTTTAAGTATGGGAGCTGTTTTTGCAATGTTTAGTGGATTGATACTGGAATACCTAAAATATTAGGTTTAAATTATAACATCGTTTTAGCTAAAATTCAATTCTGAGTTTTATTTATAGGGGTTAATTTAACATTCTTCCCACAACATTTCTTAGGATTACAAGGAATGCCTAGACGTATTAGTGACTACCCTGATGCTTTTGCAGGATGAAATTTAATTAGTAGTTTTGGTTCTATTGTTAGCGTAGTAGCTGCATGATTATTCTTATACGTAGTATACAAACAATTAGTAGAAGGAAAAGTTGCAAGCAGAAATCCTTGATTATCTGTACAATATTACAGATACTTTACAAGCTCTTTTAAACGAAGTATCCTAGTTTATGATGAGCATTAAGTAGTCACAAACCTCATGCTTTTGTAAGTTTACCATTACAAAGTGGGTAATGTCTATTAATAATTTAAAATTTGCTTCAGTAAGCCTTAAATAAAATTAGCTTAACAGCTAAAAAAGTCTCATTAGCTCAATGGTAGAGCAGAATACTTCTAATATTCTGATTTTAGTTCGAATCTGGAATGAGATAAATCCAGGTAGCGATTCAGTCGCTACCGGATATGCACCAACACGACTAATAGCAAAGCTAGAAACACACCAGGTTGTTTTATCCCTTACTTTGCCAAAGTAAAAGAAGGGATAAACCAGCCACGTACTACTACGTACTACGTACTACGTACTACGTACTACGTACTAGTACTCCTTTTATAGGATTATGTTAGGTTAATATACTAATGAAAAATTTAACGCCTAATTTTTAGGAATATTTTTATGGATTATTTATTTATATAATGCTTTAATAAATTTATTATTAAGTAATTATAATACAAAATCCTTATTTTAACAAATAAATGTATTATAGCAACTCTTTATCTGTATTAGAGGTAATCACTATTAATGTTGCTGCTGTATTAGCAGTAGCCTATGTTACAGTAGCCGAAAGAAAAACATAGCAGGAAGTATGCAAGAAGATTAGGGCCAATCACATGAGTTATTATGGATTATTACAAGCTTTTGCGGATGCTTTAAAATTAATTTTAAAAGAATATGTTGCACCTACACAAGCTAATACTATATTATTTTTCTTAGGACCAGTTGTTACTTTAGCTTTCTCTTTATTAGGTTATGGAGTTATACCTTATGGACCAGGTTTAACTTTAAATGACTTAGAGTTAGGTATATTATATATGTTAGCTGTTTCATCATTAGCTACTTACGGTATTTTATTAGCGGGATGAAGTGCTAATAGTAAATATGCTTTTTTAGGTTCTCTTAGAGGTAGCCCAATTGATAGTTATGAATTAGTTTTAAGTTCAGCTATACTTTTAATTATCATGATAACCGTAGTCTTAATTTATAAATATAAATATACAACCAAAGCTGTACTTATTCCGTATTGCCTATATTTCTATTTTCTTAATATTTTTATAGGTTCTGTAGCAGAAACTAATGGGCTCCATTTGATTTAGCAGGCAGATCTGAACTGAATTAGTGGATTTATGACAGAACACGCTGCAGTTGTATTGTTTGTTTTCTTCTTAGCTGAATATGGTGATATTTGTGTATGTGTATATTAACAAATTATACTGTTTTTAGGTGGTTATTTATTAGGATTTAATCTATTATATTGATTTAACTTTATAAATAATTTAGGAACTTATGTATTTGATATAGATTGAGTAATGTCTGCAGAATATAATAGCATGAAAAATATTATTGATACTTTTGCGCAAAGTGGTCTATGATATAGTCTTATTTTAGGTATTAAAGTTCTCTTTTAGTTTTCATATTTATATGAGTAAGAACCATTCCTAGAATACGTTTTGACCAATTAATGTCATTCTGTTGAACAGTATTATTACCTTTATTATTTGCTTTTATTATATTATTACTTCTACTTTATATACTTTCGATATCTTTGTAATAAATATAACTATATAATATATATTATATTTTTGCTGCTGGCTACTATGAAATGAAGTATGCCAGCCAGCGCTGACTACGTATACGTAGTAGTCAGCAAAGAAGTACTTATTTATCTTTGTTTGCTCTACGTAGTAGACTACGTCTACGTAGACGTAGACGTAGTCGGCGCAAGCTCTTCGATGCTGGCATGTGGCATTACTGCCGCAGTAGTAACATAACAGGATAGCGGGGTTCTTACTGCTGCGGCGGCGTAGCCTACTGCCTAAACACTGCGGCGGCGTAGCCTACCTCATCTGCGGCGGCGTAGACGCCTACATAAACACAAACACAAGTAGGCTTTGAGCAAACAAAATCATCATAATTTCCTATTATGATACTAAGTTATAATTTTAAATTAGATGAAAATAATCATAAAAATAAATGAAATCAATTAAACTTAAAAATCAAAATCGAAAATGTAGAAAAAATTTTAGAAAAAATTTTTATAAAAAATTTTTCTACATCTCAGAAGTATTCAATAAAAAAATCTTTTGTAAACAAGATCATGGAAGAGGATATAAAGGCTAATAATAATACTAAACCCTCTTTTAAACACCCAGGGTATCCTAGTTTTGCTGATTTAGCTGATCTGATAGCCAAATAAAGAACAATTTGAACAGCTTCTAGAAAGATATAAAAATAAGTATTCGCATACAACTTGAGCGGCATCATGAGGAAGTTACTAATAAATTACTATAAAATACGCGGAAAGCCATATCAGAATTCATCTCGATGACTAAGGAGGTTATAAAAGAACAATCTAAATTAGATTATTATGGACCCAAGGGTAGTGAGGATTATCCTTTTGTAAATAAAGAAGAGGCTAGATGGTGTGAAAAAGAAAATTAGACGACCGTGCTTTTAAGGAGGTCACTAATTCTCCTGTTAGTTATGATTCAGCCCTAGACGCCGCCCCTGGTACTCCTTCTGTTAGATCTTCTCCTTCGGTACGTAGTAATAAGGAAGAAGTCATCTGAATTTTCAGACAGCAGTCAGTCTGAATATTATTCAAACAAATACTAATGATGAAAATTCACATAACAGTCAGGATCAAAATTCCTTCTGTTGCTCAATCCTCATCTAACGGAGATCAATCTAATAAACGTCCCTTATCATCATATAATGATAGAAAATCCTTCCAAAAAATTGGTGCAAACAGTCACCTTTAGATTATGTATTGGAAAAACAATCTACTGAGATGCTGATATTATGGATTCAGATGGTGGGATTAACAATCTACTGAGATGCCTGATATGGATTCCAGATGGTGGGGATTAACTATTTGTGCTTATTTCATAGTAGCCAGAAGTCCCTGCTGTTTCTCTTGCTTACGAAGTTAGCCAGTAAACTAACTTCTTATTTCAGCCGCGTGCTTCTTAGAAGTAGCCAAGCGGAGTTCGCAAACAAGTCACCCATGAAGTCTGCACACCCAGCTACCTGGTGAAGCGGCCAGTATGGAATACTGCTTGGCTTACTTCTTATTTTCGGCTTCGCTAAGCAAACTGAGAAATGAGAACTGGTCAATAGACCAGCCGGCTCCGGCTGTGTACGTGTACGTGTACGTATACGTGTACGTCGTTAAATTCAATATGCTTGCTTCGCTATGCTGAATATTGTTCTAGATTTCTACATTGATTAATTACATCATATTCTCTTATTATGATACTAGGTTATGATTTTAAATTGATGAAAATTTAAATTTTATTATATTTCTAACTCTTTTACTTATTATTCCAATTATAGGTATATTTATTATATCTAGTTTGACTTCATATGAAGGCTCTAATTATAATGTAACATTTTATAAAAATAGCATTAATGAAAAGCTTCTAGTGTAAATATGATTTTTATCTTTTATTGAACATATATTTTCAATTCGAAGTACAAATCAATTCCAATTTGTACAAGAACATTATAATGTTCAATTATTTGATATTTATTTAGGGCTAGACGGTATTTCTATATATTTTGTATTATTAACAACTATAATAATACCTATTGCTTTATTATCTATTGAAATTCAATAAAAGAAAATGTTAAATTTTATTTAAACACTATATTACTCTTGAAACATTATTATTGACCTGTTTCTTAGTATCAGATATATTATTATTCTATATATTTTTCAGTATTTTACCTCCTTTATTTTTATTAATAGTTTATTTGGATCTAGTAATAAAGTAAGAGCAAGTTATTACTTTTCTTATATACAGTATGAGGATCTTATTCTGTGTAAGCTATTTTAGCTATGTATTCTATAATGGGTACAACAGATTTTGATGCGTTATTTAAAACAAACTTTGATTATACTACTCAACTTATATTATTTGGTGCTATCTTTTATCTTTATTCTTGCTAGCGCTTCCTACAATATTTTTAAATAATTGACTATTAAAAGCTCTCATTTGAATCACCTTTAGGGGGAAGTATTATATTAGCTGGTATTGTATTAAAATTAAGTTTATAGGGTATATTTAGATTAATTTTACCTGTATTACCTGACTACATTAGATCTTACTTTCATAGTTTATACTATTGGTATTATAATATACAGCTTTTAATACATTAAAATTGTAGATGTTAAAGAATTAATCGCCTATAGTTCTGTATCTCATCAAACCTGTATATTTAATAGGTGCATTTAAGTAACCACAATTCAAGGTATAGAAGTATTACTTTAGGATTAGCTCACGGATTTGTATCTAGTGGTTTATTTATATATTGAGTATATTATACGATAGATCAGGAACTAGAATGATATAACACCTATAGAGGTACAAGCTCGCTTATACCTTTATTCTCTATATTATTAACATACTATCATTAGGTAATTGTGGAATACCCCCAACATTAAATTTTATAGGAGAATTTATGTCTCTTTATGGTATGGTAGAAATTACCTTTATTAGGTGTATTGGGTTCTCATCTATAGTATTCTCTGCTGCATATACTATATATATATGTTTAATAGAATTACATTGAGTTCTTTCACTAAATTCTTTGAAGAAAATATATTTGATACTACAAAAGAGAATTTATTATTATTTATATAGTTTTATTTACTTTATTAATACTTGGAATATATCATTCTTTAATATTAGATAGTTTGCGATACTCTGTGGTTAATTTAGTTACTAGTTTCTAAATCTTTTCATAGTTTTACGGCTGCGCAAGCTAAAATAAACTAGCAGGTTCTATCACCCTCTTCTAGTTTAATATTAAACATTAATGCTATTAAATTTAGAAGTATTTTAATATTATAATAATAAACATAATTAGTACCTTTTTATTTTATTAACGAAGTAACATTTGCTTTTGCTATAATTGTATTACTTACTTACGTATTTTCCATTATGTATTACCAAATATGGTTGTGTTATGTCTTTTTATATCAACATTAGATAAATTCCTTTAGATAATATACTTGATCACTACGTAGTTGGGTGCTATCACCACTAATTGCAAGACATGACTGTAGTAAAAAAGACGCCTCCTTTATACTTAGCTGACGGAAGTTAGCCAGCTGGTAAGCCGGCTACCTTGATACGACAAAGTGCAGCTTCGATTTCCCTTCATCCTTCAGAGAGGGTTCTGGCTGAAACTTCTTGGCTGCTTACTTTGCTAAGGCGGCTGGCCAGCCAGCCAGCCGGCCGGCCAGCGCTGGCGTCTTCTGAAACAAACCTGTCTTACTTCAGTCCTTTCTGCAGGCTTCTATGAAAATAGGGTTCTATGAAATAGGATTCTATGAAATAGGGTTCATAAGTAAAAGTAAAGGATAAACGACGTGGTCTAGGCTTCTATGAAATAGGGTTCTATGAAATAAGCTACCTTAAGTATGCTTCGCTAAGTAAAAATGAGATATAGAAATAAACAAAGCAGGTAAACTCATTCAGCCGTGTATTTATTTTTAAGGCCTATAATTGAAATATAAAATATAATATGAATACTTTAGAAGTTTATACAATTAAATAAAGAAATCACTAGTCCTTTAACTCAATTTGAAATAAGAGATTTATTAAGTATAGATTTACCTATACTAGTGATTTACATATCTATGACAAATATCGGATTCTATAATTGGATTAGTTTTCACATTAGTCAGTATATTAAGTATAAATAATAATAAATTAGTAAGCAATAACTGATCAATTAATTAAGAATCATTATATGCAACAATACATGGTATAGTAGTAAATCAAATTAATACCAAAAATTGGTCAAGTATACTTTCCTTTTATTTATACTTTATTTATATTTATATTAATAAATAATTTAATAGGAATGATTTAACAACCTTTGTATTTTTGATTATTCCATCTCAAACATGTTTTGCTTCGCCGAAATATTAGGATTACCCGCACAATCATAACCTGGCATTTCAGCCTAATCTATTCTTCTTTAGTCAGATAGCATTCAAAATGAAATATATCTAAAGTAGTCCACAGAATGTGTTTTAACAATAAAAATACACTTTTATAATCCCAGTTACCTTTTAGATTTGTAGATGAAGGTTGTTTCTCTCTTTCTTGGCAGATGACTTAACTGGGTTGACTAAGTTAAGCCTATTTTTAGTATATCTTTACACAATAAGGATATTAAGTATTAAACTATACAAAGGCACAAACAGAGAATATATAAACATGGGTTAGTTCTGCAATATCATGTAGGATTCTTTTAAAATTTACAAATAATCACAGATCATTTTGATAATTTATCCTTTAATAACTCAAAAGAAAGCAGATTATCTTCTATTTAAACAAGCTATAACATATGATAAAAATAAAACAGCTATCTCTAGAAGGTATATTGAAGTTAGTAGAATTAAAGCTACATTAAACTGAGGTCCATCAGACAAATTTAAGAAGAGTTTCCTACTGTACAGTAGTAGAGACTATTATTAACATATAATACTTTAAATGTTGGAATTAAACTAATAGATGAAAGGATTTATGAGGCTGAAGGTAGTTTTCAAGTTATAACTCTGTCAGTAGCAGGTTAGTTAAGGACCTTTGTTAACTCAACATATTAAATGAAAATCATTATTACAAAAGGATATAGTTACTTATCTAAATTGTGGTAGATATTACAAAACACCAACACGTAATGAAGGTCAATTCCTAGTAACAGTTTTTTGGTGTAAATGATAAGTTAATACCTTTCATAAACAGTATCCAAGTAATGAACTAAAAAAGAGGATTACTAGATTTTATGAAATAGCCCAAACTAATAAATCTAGAAGCTCATTTAAACAATGAAGGGGGCTCCGCAAGCAATAAAACTAATTCAAAGTAACATGAATAGAAAGAGAGTAACAATAAAGAAATAAATAAATGTTTAGATAATTGTGACATATCATAGATAAATAATAATAAAATACAACAAATTTCACTATATGCTGAAACTTCTAATGCCTTTAGGTACCGATTATTATGGCAAATTCCATGATTAAAATCTTAAAGGATGAAACAATGAACAATCAGCAGGAAACCAAAATAACAAAGCCATGTTATGAGTAGGATCCTCAGAGACACATGTGAAGATCATTTAACCCTGTTTTACAATAACCAATTAAGTGATTAAGATATAAGTCCTACAACGATCTCGTTTCCCGTGTTGTCCATACAGTTTTGCATCAATAGCCATTTTGTTTTAACATTTGCTCTTAGTTTCACTATCGTTTTAGGTGCAACTATCTTAGGATTCCAAAACATGGTTTTAAAATTCTTTTCATTATTAGTACCTGCTGGTTGTCGCTTTAGCTTTGTCCTTTATTAGTGTTAATAGAATTTATTTTCATACTTAGCTAGAAATATTTCTTTAGGACTTAGATTAGCAGCTAACATATTATCAGGTCACATGTTATTACATATATTAGCTGGATTTACTTATAATATTATGACTTCAGGTTTATATTCTTTTTAGGTTTTATTGTAGCATTTATAATTGCTTTCTCTGGTTTAGAATTAGGTATTGCATTTATACAAGCTCAAGTATTTGTAGTTTTAACTAGCGGTTGCAAAAGACGGATTAGATTTACATTAATAAAATTTAATGTTTTACCTCAGGCTGCTTTATGACGTAGTCACATACTTCTGATTTCTTCTTACGGCTTCGCGGCTTCGCGAAGTAAAAGTAGATAAAGCAGCCAGGTTCCAGGTACCAGGCTATTAAACAATAAAAAAATAGTAAATGGGTATTAATTTACGTCATTATTCAATGGTGGGCAGAATACTTCTAATATTCTGATTCTAGTTCGAGATCTGGAATGAGATAAATCTGAGTAGCGATTGATACTTTCAGTGCTCGCCGCCAGCTTCGCGGCATCGTAATAAAAGTAAGGGATAAAACGCAGTCTAGGCTTCGCTGCTTCGCAGCTTCTTAGCGAAGCCGAAATAGGCTTCGCTAAGAAGTACACCGCCTAATATTTATAAATTACTATATAATATATAATATATAATATATAATATATAAACAAATTTTAGTGGTAAAAAAAGGGTTAAAGTTCTCAATTTAATGTAGAGATAATTAATTATTATACTGAAAAAGTGGAATATTAGAGAAAATATGTAAAATTTAAAAAGGTTATATATTCTATAGTAGAGGGTTTTTATTATAATAAAGCTAAATTATTATAATAAATTATTAAAATAAATTAACTGCGGACAAATAAGCCAATACAACTTGTTTTAGGTAAGAGGGGTCCGATCGATTAGATAGCCAGGAATTTCTCTTGCTCCACTGGCTCCGCTGACTTATTTCTTATTCGCGCTTCTTAGCGAAGCATATTTCGGCTTCGCAAAAAAGCCGAAATAAAAGTAGCCAGAAGCCAGCAAAAAAATAGATTGATCCATTCCGTCCCTAACCCAACTAAACGAACACAACAACCCTTTAGTGCCTTTAGTGGGGAAAAGGGACAGAAATAAATATCCATAGATACAAATTAGCTAATAATTACACCTAAAAAAAATAGATTTATCATATAACTAACCTATCGCTGTACCCTGCTATACTACTGGTCCTGGCATGCTGCATGCAGGGGGGGGGGTTAATACGTGAATCCTTTGACGAAGTATGCATTGCAGCCAAGTTATATTAGATTTAATAATCTATTTAAGATACTACCTAAGAAAGAGCTTATACCTACCCTAAATAAAAGATAATAGTATGGTTTCATTAGTGTTGTGAAAACATAAACATCAAAAAATATATAGATGAGTTTAGTGATGGCTCTGAATGAATGCTGTCCAAATGCTTGACACATGCTAATCGAACGATTAATTTAATGAATAATTTAATTAATAAGTGGTGTACAGGTGAGTATATGATATTTTCACTACCTTGGAGTGAAGAGTGAAAAGATCCCTCCTTGTATGAAGCGTATAAACCGCTCTGAGCAGAAAATTAATATCGTCGAGATATAATTTTCAATACTGAGAAAGTAAAATGTGCTTTATGAAGCTTTATCTCGTAACCGTAACTGAAAGGTTGATCGGTCACATTGGGTCTGAAAAAATTTAACGCAAATGTTGTACAGCAGTGGGAATTTTGGTCAATGGCCTAACGGCTGAACTGGCAATTTGGGTAAACGAAAAGAATTGTAACAACTAAAAATAAAGTTTTAAGTACGTATTAATAATGATAATATGTATAAAAGTCTTGACCAATTACGTGCCAGCAGTCGCGGTAATACGTAGGAGACGAGCATTATTCATATTAAATAGGTTTAAAGGGTACCCAAACGGTCAAAATATCTAAAAAAAAAGAAGTACTTGACTAGAGTTATATGTAAGGAGACCGTACTTGAGGTGGAGAGATTATATTCTGTGATACCAAAGTTGGTAAAGAATAAAGCTGTCTTTTATGTAATAACTGACGTTGAAGGACGAAGGCATCGAGCACGAACGAGTTTGACACCCCAGTAGTCTTTGCAGACAATGATGAATGCCATGAACTAGATTATAGGTTTAGTTTTATAAATGAAAATGAAAGCATTTCACCTCAAAGATAAAGCACTACAAGGCAGAAACTGAAATCACTAGACGTTTCTACAACCTGGTAGTGAAGTATGTTATTTAATTCGATGATCCGAAAAACCTGCCATAACTTGAATATCTATTTTATAGATACAGGAGTTACGGCTGTTTTCAGTTAATGTTGTGAAACTATGGTTTTTCCATGAAATTAACAGAATCCTTTGCTTTATTTATAGAATGATTATAAAGCACTCTCTCCTAAAACCGGAAAAGATAAGAAGGAAAAGACAGTCATCATGGCCCCCTTATGTTGTGGGCTATAGACGTGCCACGTAGTCTGTTAACAAAGAGATGCGAAAATGTGAATTTTAATAATCTCAAAAAAAGAGGATATAAAATATGCAAGGATTGTAGTCTGAAATTCGACTATATGAATAAGTAATTACTAGTAATCGTGAATCACCATGTCACGGTGAATGTTATCTCGGATTGGTACTAACCACTCGTCGCATGCTGAAAGTTACCAGTTTGCTCTTCTGTTTCGATTTGCTTTTTTATGGCTAATAGCTGGATTCGTTATAGTCCAGCCATTATTAACATTATTGCTGTAATGCCTACCTTTATTAAAAAGGTAACAAATTGAAGCAATAAAAATAGGATTTAAAATATTAGAATGGATTTCTTCGTATGCGTGCACTTCGTTGAATAGAATGAAATATGGTTCGTGTAGTGGAAGTTGCACGGGGTTATAAACTTTAAAAAGATGTGTATACAAAAAAACAATTAGCTTAAGTTAACTTAACATTACATTAAGGTTAACTTACGTAATATGTATTCTTACCTTGTTACGTAACTATTATTACGTAACAGCGTATTTCTTTATACATTAGGAGAGTTCCTTTATTAATGGCAAGGGTTGAGCTGTAAACTCAATAGCAATTTTCTGCTTTAAGAGTTCAAGATCTCATAACCTAAAGTCTTTATAGCTCAACGGTAGAGCATAATACTGTTAATATTATGATAGAGGTTCGATTCCTCTTAAGGCTATTGTCTCAACCGGGGCGATAACTATATTTATATATTTAGTACTATATTTATATAGTGCTAGGTTGATGCCAGTCCTTTAAATAAAACAGATTTTAAACTGTTCATCAATTATAAATAAAAAATCATGACAATTTATCCAGTAATTTTCAAGATCATCCTTTATTTATCACCATCTCCTTGACCCTTATACTGTAGTATAAGTTTATTTTGTGTAACTTTTAATGGTGCACTTGCTATGCATAACTTTGAAAGCGCATATATAATGTTTTACTCATAAGTATATTTTTAATTATTAGTTCTATGACTTTATGATTTAGAATGTCTGTTACTGAGGTACATTTTTAGGGAATCATACGTAGCTGTTCAAAAAGGACTTAGTTTAGGTATAATTCTTTTATAGTATCTGAAGGATTATTCTTCGTAGCTATTTTTTAGTGCTTCATAGCGCTTTAACACCTACAGTTGAATTAGGGGCACAGTGACCACCTAAAGGTATAGATCCCCTGTTAATCCTTTTGAATTACCTTTACTTCTTCAATTATATTATTATCTGATGATTGCTACAATTACTTATATGTCACCATGCTTTAATTAAAGGAGGAAAAGAGCTGGAGCTTTATATGGAGCTATAGCTACAGTATTTATTAGCTGTGGTCTTCACAATCTTCCAAGGAATAGAATATTCTGTATCTGCTATCACTATTAGTGATGGTGCATATGGTACCATTTTCTGGTACAGGATTCCATGGATTGCATGTTATAATTGGAACTTTATTTATGGGAGTAGGGTTATGAAGAATATATGCTTACCATAACAGATAACCATCATTTAGGATTTGAAGGTGGGATTCTATATTGACATTTTGTTGATGTTGTTTGGCTTTTTCTCTATGTATCCATTTATTACTGAGGGTCCTAGATTACCTGTATTGTTTATAGGTATAGGTATGCTTTTATCTATGTGAAAGAATGTTTTATTTACCGAGGAAAAATTTTCGGCTTTTCTGGTATCTACCTTTAATTTTTTAAAGTGGATATTAAACAATTGGGTTTTGGTATTAAAGTAATGTTTTCGGGGGCAGACTCGAAGGCTCCACTAGATAACTTTACAATATTTATGGAAAGTTATAACAATTTATTTTTTTTAGCCTTCGATTTTTTATTTAATTTTCAGCCAATTATACTCAGGTATACCTTTTACATTAATGCTACTTGGTTACTTTATTTGCCCACTGCTTATTATGTTAAGTTAAAATTTAACAAAGACATACTTCATTGTATGAGCTGCTAATATTTGGACTATTCCACACTAGCTTTTTTATTTATAACAGCACGACGTTTATATATAAGTTTTAATAAATTATATGAGTATATAGCATTTTTCAAAATTTCTTTTTTGAATGAAATCGTACTATCCTCTTTCAAACTTTCTAAATTGAGCTTTCGATTTTTTAAATTCAGAAGGTAGGAAAGTTAATAATTATAGTAATTATTGCTCGTTATTTAAGTTTAATATATTACCTTGGCAGTAGTAAAAACTAATAAAACCACATTTAAACTGGTTTTGAGGTTTTGTCATATCTTCCATATTACTTAGAAGTGTCTTACTTTGGCTTATTAGTCTAATACCTGGTGAGTTCCATATTTGCAACATTTGGTATTGAACTGTTGACAGCAAAAGTTCATTCTTTTTGACTTTTTTAAAACTCAATTTATTGATTGTTTTTTGAAAAACTTAATATTGTTATAAAACAATTTTAAATTGATCTGTAAGCCCTGTTAACTTTGTAATGAGACAAATAGGGGAGTGAAAAACCATTTCATAAACAAGATCTTCACGCTTAGAGCTAATAACCTGGAGGGGAGTTGACTAATATAGCTCGGTCTTCCAAGACTGAGAGTACTTAAGATGATGGATGGTAAAGATGTTAAACACTCGTTGCTTAACAAGAGATTAACTCGTAACGAGATTAATTGCTTGAGTTCATTCCTCAAGAGTCGACTTTTTCGAGGACCGTATTGCATTTATACGTAGGGCGGAAGATATATATACTTCCTATGCAATTTATCTATCTTTTACCGGATTTCTCTGATATGCGAACACAACCACGGAAAATTTTGTTCCTTTTCCGTTTCAACCGTAAAATTTACTATACCTTTATTCGAACACCATAATTTTAAGTATTTTGATACGTTACTACAGACTACTATAATGATACATGGGGGATTTAAAGGCCGTGTTATACTTTCATCAGTAAAACATATAGTGCGGAGCATGGTGACTATTCTCAAAATTACTATTCTTTTTTAATATTAAAAAAAATATTAAGCCTGCAGTAGTTCAGGATTGATATAATCAAGATGTAGTTTTTATAGAAATGTCCGGGGGATTGTCATATAAATATAATCCTTATTATATAACTGATGCTATGCTTGGTAAACCTATTATTAATCAAAATGGTGAAGGTGTGTATGAATCTGCTAATGCAGATGTTAACAAGTTATACAAGCCGAATGAGGTAGGTTTTAAGTAATTCTCTGTACGAAGTCCTTGGGCTACAATAAAAGCTATATGGATAGAAATCAACAAGTCCTATTACAGATGCTATAAGAGTAGCCTATTCTATTCAGACTTCATCTATATTAAGACAAATAAATTTTGAACAAATTGGATTGATCATAATGTAGTGGTTAATCGGTACTAGGTACTGGCTACTGGGCAGTGGCTGATATAATGACTAGTTATTTATAACATTTAAAAATATAAGCAAAAGGGGTTTTTTTAATTTAAGGGGTTTTAGTATAATGGTAATACATATGACTTTTAATCATTACGATATTGGTTCGAATCCAATAGACCCTAACCGGTAACTCTCTATCCGACTTATTTATTCTCTTTTATTTCGGCTTCGCATGCTTCGCAAAGAAGCGCAGAAGCTATTTCGGCTTCTGCATGCTTCACTAAAGTAACTTCTTCGGCTTCTGCGCTTCGCTAACAAGCACGGGATCAAAACTAAGTAGCAAAGGATTAGGAGTAAGCCTGTATGTTCGGTTGGATACCAAATTAGCCTAGGACATCAATAAGGTGTTAATTTGGTTTGCTTTGGCTTTTGCTAGCGTGCTTCGCCTACTTCGTTAGAAGCAAGTGAGCGAAGCTCATTGTTTAACCATATCGTTATTAGTGGCTTAGACAGTCCTTCTCATTAATTGTATATACTACATTATAGTTAGGTAACAGTAACAGAGATGATTACTCTTATTTCCTATTTTTTAATTAAAGGAATAGCAAATTAATAGTGTATTATTTATGCTTTGCATGCTTTGCACAAAAAAGAAATCTATTTTCAAATTATTAGTGTAGATTGATAGACAGTTCAAATTTCCGTAGCCCTATTACCTTAAACACAAAAATTTACAAATAAAAAATGAGAATTTTAAAAAGTCATCCTTTATTAAAATTAGCTAATTCGTATCTTATAGATACATCACAACCTACAAATATTAGCTATCTTTGAAATTTCGGTTCTTTACTTGCAGTCTGTTTAGGTATACAAATAGTTACAGGAGTAACTTTAGCCATACTACTATAACCCAAGTATTGCAAGCATTAACTCTGTGAAGTATATTATGAGAGATATTATCACCAATGGATGATTAATAAGATATTTACATAGTAATACAGCTTCGGCTTTCTTCTTGCTTAGTTTTATTTACGTAGGTCGTGGTCTATACTACGGTTCTTACAGAGCTCCTAGAACATTAGTTTGAGTTATAGAGCCTATATACTTTAGCTATGATGAATAGGTTTCCTGGGTTATGTTTTACCCTTTGGGCAAATGTCATTATGAGCTGCTACAGTTATTACTAACCTTATAAGTGCTATCCCATGAATTGGACAAGATATCGTTGAGTCAACAAACAATACAGTAATTATTAATTTAGAAATGATCGTTATTATTTTATTTTCTTTAGTACCGTTATGTTATCAGCAAATTAAAAGCATTTCTTTACCTACTATAGGTATTGTAAATAAAAATGCTTTGAAAAAAAGTAATAAAGCTTTAAGAATGAATAAAGAAGAATACTTATCAATTCCTTCATCATTTTTAAGTTTTCTTGTAGGACTAATAGATGGAGATGGTTATTTTCAAATAACTAAAACACCAAAAGGATATATGTAATTAAATTAGTTATATCGTTACATTTAGATGATTTATCTACTTTAGAATATATTCATTCTGTCTTAAAATTAAGAGGTAAGATAAATATTTATAAAATTTGAAATTATTGTAAATTAGTAATTAATAGAACTGATCTGCAAGTATTATTTCCTTTATTATTGTACCATAATATTTTTCTTAACTGATACTAGAACAGGAGTATATTTAATTTATCTATGTATATATTAGAAAAGATATTAAGATGTATAATGAAATACCTTCATCTATTCCTACTATTTTTAAGTTACCGGATAATCCTTACTGATTATACATTATTACATTTTTTTAAAAAATTGAATTGTAGGATTTATGTTCAGAAGGTTCTTTTTATAAAGTAATGCAATAATGATGGTTGTTATCAACTAAAACAGAGATTACATACTAATTTATTTGAAGCATTTAATTAATCTTTATACAGATAGAAAAATAAATACCACAAATAATTTTAGTCAATTCGGTGTTAGTTCTAAAGCTGATATACAAAGTTATAAATTTTTTTTCATTTTTCAGGTTTACATCCTTTAATAGGATTAAAGTATATTCAATATGCAACCCTGACTTAATAATTTACCGTGTTAGTTCCCGGTATAATAATTAAATTATCCCTCTTAAAGAAAATATAATAATATAAATAATAAATTAATAACTGTATACTACGTACTACGTAGAGCTCCTTAAAGCAGTAATGTTTTAGAGGCAAATGGGGAAAATTACAAGAATGTATTTAATTAATAAACATCCTCCAAGTTTATTAGATTATTTGTAGCGGAATTTAATTCGGTATAATTTAAAAAAGGATTAAAAGCGTTCAACGACTAACGAAAATTGAGTAATACCAACAATAAAGCTCGACACGATACCCCCAAAACCTAATCTTTAGGTTTAAGATATAGTCTAAATACTTTGTAAACAAAAATAAAAGGTATATATTTAAATGTTATACGAGGCGCAAGCTCTTAATTGTCGTTTGAGGAGGTTTATATACAGATGGACCACAGTATGGTAACATATTGTTAAAAATTCTGCTTAATGCTGGAAAATCTCCCATATTAGGATTTGCATACGATTTATTCTTAGTTATTTTACTAATTATTAGCGTAAAAATTAAATGACATGGAGACAATCAGCCAGGGTGAAGTATTTCTACTTCAGAAGCCTCTCAGAGACTACATACGGAGATCTTACCTACGCTTATGTTGTAGGTTTATTTGAAGGTGATGGATTCTTTTCAATAACCAAGAAGGAAAATATTTAACATATGAGTTGGGCGCGGGACTATCGTGAGATCACTAAACTTATATAAATTAAAAGTTTTATTAGGAGTAGGAATTGTAAGAATTAGAAAAGAGGTGATAGTTGCCAAATGATATCTTTAAGAATTAGAGACAAAATCATTTAATTAATTTTATATTACCTATTTTCGATAAGTACCCCTATGTTTTCTAATAAACAATATGATTATTTAAGATTTAGAAATGCTTTAGTTTCAGGTATAATTTATTCTAAAGATTTGAAGGTATATGGAAGTAATGAGCCTTTAAATGATGAAATCCATAATCGGTGCATATTATTTCCCTGCTTGATTGGTAGGATTTATAGAAGCAGAAGGTTGCTTTAGTATTTATAAATCTAGCTCTTTAGACAATTATTTGATAGCAAGTTTGAAATAAGTCAAACAAATGGTGATATTATTATCTCTGCTATACGTAAATATTTATCTTTTATAGCTATTTATTTAGATAAAACAAATAACTCTAAGTAAAAGTTACGAGTGTAAGATCAATGAAAATATTATTAAATTTTAGATAAATCTCGTTAAATTATTGAGCTTCATAAAAATTACAATATATATTATGAATAAAGCAATTACGTACCAATCTCTAGATATTCTCAAAAAATAATCATATGATAATAAGGAATTAAGATATAGTCCGATCAATAAAGAAATTTATTGAGTGTAGTGAGTAATTCTAATTTTGAATTATGGTGACTACCAACACACATGCTCTGTTAATAACGCTACTTTAACATAGATTCTTTGCTTTACACTTTGTATTGCAATTCGTATTAGCTGCATTAGTTTAATGCATTTTTAATCCTTTTACATGACACAGTAGGATCAAGTAACCCATTAGGTATTTCTGGAAATTACGACAGAACCTGCTTACTATCCTTACTATTTATTTAAAGACTTGATACTATATTTATGTTTGTATTTGGATTAAGCCTATTTGTATTCTTCATGCCTAATGTATTAGGAGATAGTGATAACTATATAATGGCTAACCCTATGCAAACACCAGCTGCTATAGTTCCAGAATGATATTTATTACCTTTCTACGCTATATTAAGATCTATACCTAATAAATTATTAGGAGTTCTTGCTATGTTTAGTGCTATATTAATTATATTAATATTACCTTATACAGATTTAGAATTATTGAATCTAAAAAGGTTGCAATTTTGACAAATGATAAAGTATTCTTCTATGTATTTGTAGCTAATTTCTTAATATTAGTAAAGTGGGAGCTAAACATGTGAGATCTCCGTTTATAGAATTAGGACAAATCTCGACTGTTTTATATTTCTCATACTTCTTAATTATAGTACCTTTTGTTAGTTTAGTAGAAAATACTGCAAAATATATAAATACTAGTTCTTCTAAATAAGTATTTAAGAGATTTAAAGCTACTACCATAGTTGGCTTCGCAAAGAAAGAGAAAAGTTAAGTAAAAGATAATTGAATCTTTTGTGCGAATGCTTCTATGAAATAAGGCTTTGCTGCTTCTATGAAATAAGCTTCGCTTATTTCATGAAAGAATAAAATTAATAAAAATGATATATATAAATATATATCATTTTTATATATATATTTTATTTAGAAATGTAATGAATAATAAAAAAAAAATATCTGTGAAAACTGCGAAGCTGCAAGGCTACTTGAAAGCTGCGAGCTGCGAAGCTATACATTTTAAAAGAAAAAGTAAGTCGGGTAAGCTAGACATAAAATTAGTAAGAAAAAAGAGGTATCTTAGTATAATGGGTAATACAAAGGATTTATCGATTTATCCTAATATGTTTGTTCAAATCAGACAGATATCAAAGGTAATAAAAGTGCAAAGCTAAGCACAAGTAAGGGCAGTACAAATGTAAAGTAAGCACCGGGTAAAGGGTGCTTGGGCAAAATCAGGAATAATTATCTGCATTATATTACAAGAGTAATTATATTACTCTGTAATGTATTTTCAAGTATTTAAATTTAGTAGCAGTTTTATTAGTTACTTATTAATATTAATACTAGTACTTTACAATACTTTGCTTACTATCTTTGAACGAAAAAAGACATCAATTAAGACATCAATTAAGACATCAATTAGGAAATCAGCCAATCTGGCAATCAGGCAATTAAAAGGGTGTCTGTGCATAAATCCTAATTTGCAAAATTTACTCCTATGCCCTATAAGAAGGGAGAACCTTGAAGTCGTCAATAAAATATTTATGATTTTTTTTTGATGATAGAACGTTTATACAAATTATTATTTTTTTATAAAAATAATAATTTGTATAAATTTGAAACCTTTACTTTTGGCATGTTTCTGTGTATTCATAATAATAAGTTTTTTTTCTTGTTTTCTTTTTTTCTTATTTAAATATTGAAAAGTGAAAGCCATGAAAATAAGAAAAGTTTTATACATATTTCTTTTCTGTCTTAAGGCTGTGGATTAGTAAAGAAATATATATTGAATGAATTGAGTAATAACTTTTATAAAAAATAGTCAAATTTTAATTATTGATTAAGAAGACCTATGAATTAGGCAATTATATTTTATTTATGACAAACAGTCCAATTATGTTAGCTAAAACTTCAAAGGAGGCCAAGTCCATTGCTGAAAGTATGGGGTATAAGGAGAACAATAACCAAAATGATGATCAAAATAATGATCCAAATAAGAAGAAAATGACAAAAAGACTTCTAATCCAAAATTAATAGAGAAAATGAAGTTCTTCGGGGCTAAACAAAGGCGAGAGCCGTAATAAGCCTGATAGTGCAGAAGATTCAGAGACATTGATGCCAAATAAAGGTAGTTTATGATGGTACAACAATGAACTTGAACGTTTAGATGAAGATCTGGAAAAATTAAAATGGGCTATAGAAATGATGAAGGCATAAAGGAGATAAAAGCAGATTATCCTGAATTCTTTAGACAGTTCTTCTGATGAGGAAGATATGAAAGCCTTAAAACAATTAGAAGAGTTAGAAGATGAGTTCCAAGATATTGAAGAATATAATGAAGCTCAAGATCAAGCTGAAGCTGAAGCCAAAGCTCAAGCTGAAGCTGAAGCTGAAAGCTGAAGCCAAACTCAAACTGATGCTGAAGAGCTGAAGCTGAATCCAATATCCACATGGCATCTGAAAAGTGAGAAAAGCTTCTGATACTGAATTAGGTCCAAATAAAAGCGTCCAAGACATCTCAGATTCAAATGACGAGAACGATAATGAGAGTGGGCCTAGTGGATTTTCAGGTGGAGGTGGACCTGAGTACTTCTGCAGGAGATGGTGTTCCTCATCTGGTTCATTAAAAACTATAGTTAATGAAGTGGAATTTTCTAACAGACCATCTAGGAAATGAAGGAAATCAATTGATTTTGTAATTGAATTGGAAAATACTACTTTGTATTTATGAATATTGTGACTTTATGGATGAAATTTTACATAAAATTTCATAATTTTAATTTCTAACAGACCAGCTAGAAAGTAGCAGGATGCTCTATTGACTTTGGTTTTTAATTGGTAAATACTACTTGTATTTATGAATATTATTACTTTTATGGATGATGTTTTATAAACATCATATTTGAATATATTTGAGGATGGTTTATATACCATCCTCAATTGAATTATACTATGGATATAATAGAAATGTAATGAAAATAAAAAAAAATATTCAAACGGTTATCATTGTGGTAGGATTACTGTCTTCCAAACAGAGTGTGTTGGTTCGATTCCGACTAACCGTAAAGATGTCATAAGAACTAATAGCTTAATTGGTAAAGACTTTTCCTGTCACGAAAAGGGATGTCGGTTCGATGCCACGACTTGGTTAGAACCCCGAGTTAGTTAGATTACTAGCTATAGGCTTATATCCTTACTTTTACTTTCTTGTGCAAAGCATTCGTAGGTTTTCTATAAAAGAGAGTTCTATAAAATAGGGTTCGCTGCTTCGCTAAGTAAGGGATCAAAAGTATGCCTAGCCAGGAATATTCTTTTAGTGGGCAGGCAGAACAATAACAATAGGAAAGGTAGCCATAGGTAGGGCAAGATATTTGCTAAATATTGTGTGAAAACATTTAGGCGTTCGAGTCGTCTTCTTTCCGCGTGCGCGCTACTTGGCTGCGTAGCCTGCAACCCTTACTTCTGCGTAGCCAGCCTGGCTAGAACATAACAAGTCGCTTTGCGCTTTGCGCTTTTGCGCTGCGCTACTTTACATCCTAAAGCTAAAAAAGTAAGGCATGTAGGCTTAGGTAGTCCTGCTTCGCTGGCTTCGCTAGTTCGCTAAGGACTACCTAAGGCGAATATTAGTCTTGTAAAATTTTCCTTATATTGGGTAAAATATTTAATAATAAAATGACAAATTTATTTATCATAGATGAAATATATACTAGTGGGTTTTAAAACAGGAGCTTTAGATATTGTATCTACTTTACGTATTATGTGCGATTTTTAACAATAGTAAGTAAAATCCGATATTATCTGTTCTGTTTTTAATAGGATTATTTGGGAGTGTATCATCTTATTTAATATTATTAGGTTTAATTTTATAGGTTTATCTTATTTAATAGTATATATAGGAGCAGTCTCTATATTATTTCTGTTTATTTTATGTTAATATTAAGAGTTAGTGAGTTACAAAGTAATACTAAAATAGTATACCTTTGGCATTATTTATAACAATCTTTTTTAATTGCTTTAGTTTTCCAATTCTTACCTTACGATTTAGCAATTTTAAATAATTCTAATAAGGGTGGGGACTACGCCGCCTTAAATAATGTGTTATACTATTCTTCATTAAATAGTGTAACCGGTACAGAAAAATTATTTAATAATAAAATAGCTGTAGCAGGAGATACAACTGGAGGTTCTGATTTATACTTTGCTACAAGTAGTAGTTGAGATGGTAATTTAATAGGGAAACAAGTCATATATCTAATAGGAAATATATTATATACAAGTCTGATATACTTTGAATTATTATTATATTTTATTTTATTATGTCGCTATGATAGGTGCAATGGCTAATTACTATAAAACCAAAAAATAAAGGGATTAGCTCAATGGTAGAGCAACCGTTTTACACACGGTAAGGTTAAGTGTTCGAGTCACTTATTCCTTAAAAAGAGTATAGTTTAATGGCAAAACAAGGAGCTTCAACCTCGAATTCTTAGTTCAATGATGAGTACTCTTGAATAATTCTTTAACTTAATGGTAAAGTGCATTTTTGATAAGAATGAGATCTAAGTTCGATTCTTAGAATTAGGTGAGGGTTATTTCTTGGCATGCTTCATATAACCCTGCCTATTTCATAGAAGCTTCTCGCTCTTTTATTTCGGCTTCGCAAACAAGCCGAAATATGCTTCGCAAACAAGCCGAAATAAAAATGAAGAGCCGTAGGGATAAAGCGACGTAGTCTGATCTCTACAAAGTAATGAATAAAGCAGGCTGATGTTAGTATGTACAGCCGTAAAAGAAAAAAAAGAGAATTGACTGAGTGGTTTAAAATTACCGGCCTTGGTACTGGTATGGGGTTCCCCATCATGGTTCGAATCCCCTATTCTCTGGACACAATTTACTTTTTATTTTATTTCTATTACTTATGGTCCCTTACTTATTATGATAAGCTGACTACGTAGCGCTTTGCAGGATAAAGCAAAACTGACACCAGGTTTGGTTTATTTATTACATTAGGGTACTACGTCGTAAAAGATCAGCCGGGGTTCGCTGGCTGGCTTCTTTATTTCGCAAAGGCTGCAAAGCCAGCAGCCAAATAGTTTGCGGGCTACGCAGCCAGTAGTATGCAAAGTAAGTATAGAAAGAAATTAGAAAAGCAAACAGATTAGGGCCGGGTTGGTTAGGCGCTCCTTTTGGGAAGAATAGTTGCGTTCGAACCGCAATATCTGATATAGTACATTTAGAAATGTAATGGATATAGAACATATATTTATATGAAAATATGTAAGTATACAAAGAAACTATTAAGGATTTCTAGCTATGTATTAAAGGGCTTAGTCTTAAATATTCGTTATACCGTGAAAAAAGCTACTCCCTTTTAAGACTAATAGATCTTTATTATATAAAAAGTCTTTTTTATAAAACAGGATATATAATATAGAAAATATATAATCTTTCTTATAAACAGGACATATAATATATGAAAATATATTATAAGTCTTTATATTAATTTATTTATATGAGGAGATGACATAAGATTACGTGTCATAAAAGTGAATTGATATCTTCGGGACTTATAATATATAGAAATATATATATAATCCTTTATGTCCTTAAAGGATTTATAATTTATGAAAATATATTATAAGTCTTTTTATGTCCTTAAAGGATTTATAATTTGTAATATATTATAAGTCTTTTATGAGGGCTTATTGTATTATGATGTATATATATCTATAAACATATTTATTGTTTATTTTAAACAATATCTATTTTTTATAGATATATGCGTGTCTATAAACAATATGTTTATTTTAAACAATATCTATTATTTATTAATAGTAGAATAATGATAGAAAATATTACCTATATCTGTATCAAACTTTGAGTAGTCGTATTATACTTTTAAAGAGGATATGAGCCCATGTGGGAACATGATTTTTCTCGTAAAGATCAATATAGGTTGACGCCCTAAAACGATGAGATGGCATACCATACCCTAATTAAGAGAACTAACGGACAAAGATTTAAGTAACCCTAAGAGAAATTTTATACTAAACGGAGTGAATTGAAACATCTTAGTAACTTCAGGAAAAGAAATCAAAAGAGATTCTATGATTAGCGTGAGTGAAAATAGAGGAGCCTTAAATTTATTAAGTAAAATGGTTTAAAAACTGTTTGAATGAAACCCCGTAAGGGGTTGGGGAACCTTCCTCAAAGGCTAAATATAATACATAAGCGACAGCGAAACAGTATCATGAGAGAAAGATTAGAATTAGTAGTTTTATAAGCAGTTCGAGTTTAATAAATAAGTGAGAACGTACCTTTTGCATAATGGGTCACCTAGTTAACATTAGATGCGAGTGAAAGCGTAGATAAACCAATCGTTAAAATAACGAATAGTGTCTAAAGTTAGACCCGAAGCCTGGTGATTTTACTATAATCAGGATTATTAGAGTCCGAACGGGTTATCGTTGTAAAGATATCCGAAGAATTATGGTAGGTAGTGAAAGACAACACTGACCAGGATAGCTGGTTTTCTGCGAAACCTATAACAGTAGGCAATTTGAGTTACATCTTAGCAGGTACAGAATTGAAATCTCAGACAAGATGTTTTAATTTTATGGTCACAACTGTGCCTAAAACAACATGTTGATTTGTATATATCGGGGGATCGTGAAGGTTCTATCGGTGAGTATGTAGACTCGGAATGGCAAAGATGGATCTTGAATTATCAGACATAGAGGTGATAAGGTTGTATGTCAAAAGGGAAACAGCCCAGAACAAGAGTTAAGGTTCCAAAATTATTAGTTAAGTGAAATTAAGAAAGTTTTTATTAAAGTCGACAAGGAGATGGGCTTAGAAGCAGCCAATTTTTGAAGATCTCGTAATAGAGCGCTTGTTAAGTTTTAAAAGCATCGAAAATTTAACGGATCTAAACAATATACCGAAACCTTGTCCATATTTTACTATATCTATATACAGGTAAAAATACGCTCAATACACTAACTATAAATATGCTTAATATATTACTAACTACGAATGTATTGTCCATATTTGACTTTACGTTAAATATACTAACTACCTTTGCGAAGGTGCTTCGCACAAGATATCTTTAAGTTATTTAAGGATTCCGTATATAAATAGTAATTTGGTGGGGTAGCAGAACGTTGAATTTAATTAAGATATTTCCTCAGTGAAGTAATATATAACAAACAATTCAAGTGAGAATGGTGACATGAGTAACAATAAGAAAATCTTACGGAGGGTAGCGCCTTCCAGGTAGCCAAAAGCTATCGGGAAGGTCCTTGGCGGAGATTCCGCCTAAAGCTTATGGATTTCAATTAGAACGGCCTCTAAGTTATATAGCAATTATCACCTGTAGGTTTATATGTAAAACTTATTTTATGTATAGATGGCTGTAAGATTAACCTTATGTATGCATCATGCTGTATACGGGTGGTATGTGGACGACCGAAAGGTTTTAACGATGAGTGATTTACTAGTGACAACACTGTAAGTGGCAGTGTGCTGGAAAAGGCTAGTAAATATTTATTCTCAGCTTAACCGGAATAAATTGTAACCGTACCTAGAAACTAAAACAAGAAAGCTAGTAGAGAATACGAAGGCGTAAATGAGCTAACAATCATAAAGGAACTCGGCAAATTGACTCCGTAACTTCGGGATAAGGAGTGCTCGAATGCTCGAATGTAGGGTAGAGGAAGAAGCATAAAATGATGTTGTACGACTGTTTAATTAAAACACAGCACTTTGCTAGAAGATCAACAATCGAAGTATTGAGTGTGATGTCTGCCCGATCCCGGCTGGTTAACGGATGTAACTAAATTATTAAAAAATTTGGAATTGAAGGAACCCCCGGTCAATGGCGGCCTTAACGTGAGGGTCCTAAGGTAGCGAAATGCCTTGGCCGTTAAATGCGGTCTTGCATGAATGATGTAACGATACAACAGCTGTCTCTATGATTGACTCAGTGAAATTGGAATAACTGTGCAGATACAGTTTACCTCTAGTTAGACGAGAAGACCCTATGCAGCTTTACTGTTACTAATTATAGGGTATGGTGGATTAAATTTTAGATGATAAGGTACATTGATTAATAAAAATGAAAATCCTTTATTTTCACACCATACTTGGGGTCGATCTTAATGGTCGTGTGAAGCCCAACTTATAAAGGTTACTTTATAAGAGAAAGGATTGCAAATGAATATATCGTTGGGAGACAGTTTATGTGGGGCACAGACCCCTTAAAGAGTAAAAGGGAGTGTCTAATAATGATTTGTTATAAAGCGCGGTGGGGCTAACCCCCCCCGCTCTTATAAAGTTGTTTGTGGTTTTATGTAGTTTTACTATATTTAATCTTCTAAGATTATCTTTATCTACCCTGGTTGCAGATAGGGATGGAAATTTTACAGGTACGATTTTCACTATAGTGAAAGTAGCGGTATAATAAAAAATATTATGAAGAGCTCTGGGCTTCGCCCCAGCCTTCTAATGTTTTTTGAGTTATTAAGGGAGGACCAAGGTCCCTCTTAATAATAATGATAAATACTTGAAAAGCTCAACGGCTAATTCGTGCCTTACTGTTTGATTAACAACAAATCTTACAGTTGCGTAAGCAGGGCATAGGATCACAAGATGCAAAAAGGAAAGATCTTGGATTATTGGAAAAGCTACGCTAGGGATGTTTGTCCTTCAATATTTTAAGCCTCTGGACTTCGTAGTTCGTAATTCGTACTTAGCGAAGCAGCGAAGGCTATTTCGGCTTCTATGAAATATGCTTCGCGCTTCTTTGCGAAGCATGCGAAGCCGAAATAAAACAAGCCGCAAAGCAAAGTACAGAAGTATGCCAGCGATTAAGTCGTAGAGAGCTCTAATTATTGATAACATATTGGGTTAATTTCAAGAATTACTTATATAAGTAGATTTGAAGCGAAATTTATCTTGGCATAATTATATAAGATAAAATCGTTCAACGACTATAAGGTGAGTTATGCTAACAATAATCCTTTTTAACACCCAACATTTTTATTACCATACACTTATAAAAAAGATAAAAAGAAATAAGATTTATTTTTATGAAGGCAAAAGTTATAAATACAAGCTTTAAGCCCTGCGACTACGTCGCCAGCCAGTCAGCCCCAGCCTGTTTCGCAAGCTGCTTCGCGGGCTTCGCTAGCAAATACTTTTCTTTAGTTCTAATTTAAATAATGAGTTTAAATTAACACCTTTTAATATTAAATCGGCTGATTCAGGTGTAGTAAAATATTTACCTCCTGTATCTAAAGAATGAAAAAACACTATATATTCATATTATAAAAAAAATATGCAAAATTTACCTATAGATAATATAAATGCAAATAAAGTAATCAGAAGTTATTTTAATTTACATTTTGCAGATAATAAATTTATAGGGTCAAATTTTATATCTCCTAAAACAAGAAGTTCATTATTAAAAAAAATCTATGTAAGTAAAATAGAAACAAAACATACGAGTTCAAAAACTATAATAACTTTATATACTCTAAATACAGAAAAAAATCAGGTTTATAAAAGTTATGTAAAATTATCTAAATTTTGAGAAAACAAAGTCTTAAATTCTTTTAAAAAAGGATTAAAACAGAAAATTAGAGGTTCTGCTCTCTTAGAAAGTAAGGGAGGAAATGCTCCCTTACTTTGTACCAAAGCAGTGAACGTGAACGCTCCTGCTTTGCCTGCTAAATTAGTAAATAATATAGCATTACAGGTACAGGAAGGTAACCAAAAAAAACTTCTGATTTCTAGATATAAATTTTTAACTGAATCTTTACCATGTTTTAATTTATATTTAAGATTATACTTAAGTAGACATTTTAAAAATTCATATTTTGATAAATTAGATTTATTAAGAAAATACCAATTAAACTATTATCTTAATAAATTTAAATTTGAAAGAAATACTTTCCTACATAAATTAAGTAATATCTTATCTGGAATATTTAATAATAATATACAATTTAATATTATAAATTTAAAATCTGTGGCTTTTCATCCGGATTTTTTTACTGAAATATTAAGTTTAAAATTAAGAAAACCTAAATCTTTTAATGTTATAAATGTAATGGATAGTTTATTAAAAGTAGCTAAATTACCTCAAGTTAATAGAATACAGGAAAAGTCTACTTTTAATGAACCTAGAATTAGTTCTTTATTAGTAAATAAATATCCAAATTTAAGTTTAGTTTCTATATTAAAGAAAAATCTTGGCCTTGCTGGCTCCACAAAGCCAGCTGGCTTCGCTAAGAAATTAGGGATGAGTTCACTACGTAAGCTTAATTTATGTAGCGGAGATCCCTTAAATTCACTATTAAAAAAAAATTATTTAGCCAGCGCTTCTGAAGCAAGAGAAAACAATATCTCAAATATAATATTTAATTCTATTAAATATAAAAATTTAGGAGGTGTAAGATTAGAAGTTAAAGGAAGATTAACCAAACGTAATAGAGCAGATAGATCTGTATTTAAATTTAAATGAAAAGGAGGATTAAAAAATATAGATTCTTCTTTTAAAGGTTTATCTACAGTTACATACAGAGGTTATTATAAACCTAATGTAATTTATTCATTATATCAATCAAAACGTCGTGTAGGATCTTTTGCAGTAAAAGGTTGAGTAAGTGGAAAATAAATGGTAGGCGTACTTTATCGAAGCACTAGATAAGTTATGGGGGCGCAAGCTCTAATAAAAATGAAGATAGTAGTTCAACCATTTTGTGAAAATGGAAATAAAATTTATTATGATAACATGTAGAACAGGCTAATTTGCGCAAGAGTGTACAAAATGAGTGCGCGGTTTGGCACCTCGATGTCGGCTTAACTTATCCTCATGGATGCAGAAACTATGTAGGGTACGACTGTTCGTCGATTAAAAAGTTACATGAGCTGGGTTAAATACGTCGTGAGACAGTATGGTTTCTATCTTCTAGAGGGAATTTGAATAAAATAAGGATTAACCTTTGTACGAAAGGAACAGGAAAAACTTAGCTGTAAGTTAGGTTATATTAATTGTTAACCTCTGGTTTACCTGTTGTTTATACGACCGACATTTTCTATATTTTATATATATATATAAAATATGGTGTGCTTGGAATACACCTAGTTCTAAAAAGTTAAACATCTAGATTACTCTAGATGCTTTAACTTTAATTTTAAGGCTTTAGCTTTAATATTGATGTAAGCCGCCTTCAATGCCCATGAGTACCCTCACAAAATGAGGGTATTCTCCATATGGGAATTGCAGGAGGTGTCGTGCAATTAATAGTAATATTACGTATAGCGAGCATCATATATAGGCATGGCAGGAAAGCTAAGTTAGTTAAAGATAAGTGCTGAAAGCATATAGGCACGAAGCTTACCTTAAGATATTTCTAATTCACGTAATATAATATTACGGCAATGTAATGTTGCAATAGGCTTTGTTTGGAAAGGAGGCGATGCCAAGAGATACAAAGTACTAATTTTAAATTAACTATTTATTAATATATCTTACATTTATTAGTAGCTTTCCCTAATAAATAGGGAAAGCCAACCAAGAACCAAGCTAATTAACAGTCAAAATGAACCACTAACCTTCTGGGTTTAACCCTCTGGGTTTGTGGCTGTTGTTGAGCTTGCGCCATCAATAATAATCCCTTTCTCCAAACGGAGTTGGCTGCGCTAGCTAAAGCTCAAGTAAACGACTATCATCAGGCGGGTCCCTATTTATTAGGGAAGCCCGCCGATAGTTACAAGCCTGGTTAGCATAAAAGTAATGCAATTGTTTTGTAATCAATAGACGCAAGCGCGATACTTGCACTGGGTTAAAGGAGGATTAGTAGTCAAGTGGTAAAGACATAGCTCTTTCAATGCTACATACGCGGGTTCAAACCCCGCCTAGTCTAAGTCTAAGCGGATTGATGTAATAGTAACATATTTGACTCATGATTAAATTATATAGGTGCAAATCCTTTATCCGTATAATAGAGGCTATAGCTTAATTGGTAAAGTATACTGCTCATGACAGTAATCATAAGTGTTCAACTCACTTTAGCCTTATTCATAAATCCGAGTGCTGGGAATAGGTAGACAGGGTATTCTTAAACAATACTGATGAGATTTCGTGAACGTTCGAGTCGTTCTTCGGATAAATATCAGGTTCTTATACCCATACTACCCATGGGAATTAGTGCGTACTGTTTCTGAGCAACTAATTAAAGGTAGTACGGATCTTACTGTAAGTACAGCTTGTACTACAGGTGGATCTGGATCGGGGATCGGGGGGTATGTAGACTAACTATTTACATACATTTTAAGTATGCAAGCCTGATAAGTGAAAAAGTGAGATCGTACGAAAGGAAAGATGGAATATATAGATACAAAATTAGTAAAAGCCTGAGTAGTACAAGATGTTTGCGGGGGGGGGAATGCATATCCCCTGCCCTACTTACAGTATAGACAGTATACACAGTATACAGTAATAAGGGTAAGGGCAAGGACAGATTCGTAAGGTGGTGGTAGAACGAAGTAGGCTGTAAGCTCGCAAATGTTTTAGTTGTCTTGTCACATGGTAGCTGTAAAAATTGGAAACAAAAAAAAAAGACAAGGAAGACTTTTTAAATTGATGTAATATCCCCCTTTACCAAGGGGATCCTTTAACTGGTATGACTTTTTTTTTTAATAATAGGGGATATAGTTTAACTGGTAAGACTTTGATTTTGCATATCAACATTTCAGGTTCGATTCCTGATGTCTCCATTTTAAGCTCGTGAAGCTCAATTGGTCGAGCGAAATATTGAAGCTATTTAGGTTATAAGTTCAAGTCTTATCTCGAGCATTAATAAGGTGGTGATGAAATTGGTAAACATGAATAGCTTAGGACTGTTCGATATTATAGTATCTTATCCGTTCAATTCGGGTTCACCTTATTAAATTATGTTGTAGACTAATGGGTAAGTCATAAATTTTTGGTATTTACTATTGAGTGTTCGAATCACTCCAACATAAGGTGGATATAGTTCAATTGGTAGATCGACCGTTTGTGGCACAGTATGTTCCCCTCGTTCGAACCAGGGTATTCACCATCTCTGCGAAGCATGCGAAGCTTATTTACTCTTTATTTCCTATGAAATATGCTTCGCTAAGAAGCCGAAATAAAAGTAGCCAAAAGCTGCAAAGCATAAAACCCGGATAGTTTAATTGGTTAAAACTTTAATTTCATGCATTAAAAATGGGAATTCGATTTTCCCTCCTGGTTATTCCTAGCCTTTACAGGTTAGGAGGGTATAAGCGTACTTATGGCAGCTTTCCCGACTACTTGCCTCCTTTATCCCTTGCTTCTGTGCTTCTGTGCTTCTGTGCTTTTGTGCACAGAAGCACAGGGATTAGAACTAAAGGATAAGGGATTAGAACTAAAGGATAAGGGATCAGAAGTTAGCACCCCTTACTTCGTCACTTCGTCGAAGTAGGGTAAAGCTGCAGAAAAAGTATTGTCATATATATAAATTAAAATTAGTATAGTTTAAGTGGTTAAAACGTTTATCTTATAATTTTTTCCTTACTTCTTATTTCGGCTTCTATGAAATATGCTTCGCTAAGAAGCCGAAATAAAAGTAGCTAGCCATTATAAATTATAAATTAAAAATGGGAATTCGATTTTTCCTTCTGATTATAAAAATTTAACATGATAATTACTTCAATACTTTTTATTCTTCTTTCTAATGCCGTTACTTTAAGACGAGATATTTCTATACTTTTCAATAGAGTAGCTATTATAGCTTTAGTCTATTGTATTTTACAAGATACATTAAGCTTATCTTTAGTAAGTAACGGAATAGGGTTACATGGAGGTTTACTTCATATTACTAATATTACTCAAATTTTCCATATTTTTATATATTTTATTAGTATATTAATTATACAATTAACAAGTTTTCACCCTAGAAAAGTATGAGTACCTGAATATTCTTCTTTAAATCAATTATTGTTTAATAAATTTATTTATTACAGAACAAAAATTATAAATAAAATGGGAGAACATTTAAAAATAGTAGAATATCCTTTAATATTATTATTTATTATTACAGGTGCAGTTTTCTTAATATCAACAAATGATTTAGTATCTATATTTCTTTCAATAGAATTACAAAGTTATGGTCTGTATATATTAAGTACAATATATAGAAATTCTGAATTATCTACTACAGGAGGTTTAATTTATTTCTTATTAGGTGGATTAAGTTCATGTTTTATATTACTAGGAACAGCTTTATTATATGCAAATTCAGGTACTACTAACTTAGACGGTTTATATGTTATTAATAGTATAAGTGATATTAGTGATGGGGCTGAATAATACTGATATCAACCTTATTATATAAATTTTGCTTTATTAGTATTTAGTATAGGATTTTTATTTAAAATTAGTGCAGCTCCTTTCCATTTCTGATCTCCTGATGTCTATGACGCTATACCTACTATAGTTACAACATTTGTAGCTTTAGTAGCTAAAATATCTATATTAATATTCTTATTAGAATTAGTTTACTATACAAGTAATAACTTTTATTCTTCCTTCGCAGGACAAGATGTTAATTGAACATTTAGCTTAATAATAAGTTCATTATTTTCATTAATTATAGGTACAGTTGTAGGTTTAACACAATTTAGAATAAAAAGATTATTTGCTTATAGTACTATATCTCATGTTGGTTATATGTTATTAGCTTTAGGTATTTCAAGTATAGAATCTACTCAAGCTTTCATATTTTATTTAACACAATATACTATAAGTAATTTAAATGCCTTTATTATATTAATAGCTATAGGATTTTCTTCTATCGTTATATAACTACTAATAAAGAGCATGAAGATCTTTTAGATAAAAATAATTCTCCTGTCCAGTTAGTTAATCAATTAAGAGGTTATTTTTATATAAATCCTTTATTAGCTTTAAGTTTTGCCATTACAATATTTTCTTTTATGGGAATACCGCCTATGGTAGGATTCTTTGGAAAACAAATGGTTTTAAGTGCAGCTTTAGATAAAGGATATATATTTATAACTTTAATTGCTATTTTAACTAGTGTTGTTGGTGGAGTATATTATTTAACTATTGTAAAAGAAATTTTCTTTTATACACCACAATATAAAGTTAATCCTTTATTAGAAAATTTAACTTTATATGGAAATATTTATGATAAATATAATAATTTTATTAAATCTTTAGAGTTTAAACATAATAATATAGTTATAGCTAGTCCTATGGCTTTTGTTATTTCTGTTATTACTTTAGTAATATTATTATTTATATTTAAATAATGAATGATTAAGCATGGGTACCATATTGGTACAAATTTTATTTAATTATTAATGACTAGTATGACTTTTTTTTTTGTTTTTGTACTTATTTTAACTTTTCTTTTCTTAGTTCTTAATTTTGTTTTAGCTCCTCATAATCCTAAACTTTGATCTGGGAAATCATTATATTGGGATAAACTGCCAAATTCCGGGGACCCCCTAAAGCTCTTGGTACTAAGCCATATATGAAAATATATAGGTGGCTGAAGTAATTACTCAGGTATAGTAACAAGCCAAGAGATGAGTGAAAACGCAATGGGATATCGCGGATCTAAGTCAATAGTAAGTAAAAATACTGTTGTAAAAGAGCAACGAGTAGACGGTAGTTACATTGAATATTTTGTGCGAAGCAGGCTTCGCCAGAAAATTTACTCAATGTTAAGGTATACTCTAGTGGGCTTCGAAAGAAGTTATCATACCAAAATCCCTTCTAACTTTATAAATTTAAAAAGAAATTTTAGTACCTTAGAATCTAAATTAAATCCTTTCTATGTCACAGGTTTTGTAGATGGTGAAGGTTCTTTTATATTAACTATAATAAGAGATAATAAATATAAATCTGGTTGACGTGTAGCTTGTAGATTTGTAATAAGTTTACATAAAAAAGATATAATGTTATTAAATAACATTAAAGAATTTTTCGGCACAGGTAGCGTATTCTATATGTCTAAGGACTCTGCACAATATCGTGTTGAATCTTTAGCAGGTTTAGATATTATAATCAATCATTTTGATAAATACCCATTAATTACAAAAAAACAATCAGATTATAAGTTATTTAAATTAGCCCATAATTTAATAAAAAATAAAAGCCATCTTACTAAAGATGGATTATTAGAACTTGTAGCTTTAAAGGCTGTAATAAATAATGCTGGCGCAAGCTCTAATAATGATTTAAGTATTGCTTTCCCCAATATTGCTACTGTTTTAAGACCTGAAGTACAAGAACCTCAAATAATGAATCCTTATTGATTGTCAGGGTTTGTAGAAGCAGAGGGTTGTTTTAGTGTTGTTATTTTTAAGAATAAAACATCTAAATTAGGTGAAGCAGTTAAATTAAGTTTTATATTAACTCAAAGTATTAGAGATGAGTCTCTAATAAAAAGTTTAATAGAATATTTAGGGTGTGGTAATACAAGTTTAGATTCTAGAGGTACTATTGATTTTAAAGTAACTAATTTTTCTAGTATAAAAGATATCATTATTCCTTTTTTTACTAAATATCCTTTAATAGGTAATAAAAATTTAGACCTATCAGATTTTAGTGAAATAACAAGATTAATGGAAAATAAATCGCATTTAACCTTAGAAGGATTAAATAAAATAAAAGAAATCCGTAATAAGATGAATACGAATAGAAAATAAGTTTAAAATCAATGTATTAATTTATAAACATGATAAATTTGGTTTAAACGTATCAAGAAAAATATAGTATATTTGAATGTGGGTTTCATAGTTTCTTAGGACAAAATAGAACTCAATTTGGTATAAAATTCTTTATTTTTGCTTTAGTTTATTTACTATTAGATTTAGAAATTTTAGTTATATATCCTTTTGGTGTTAGTGAATACGATAATGGTATATATGGATTAATTGTAGTACTTATTTTTACTGGTATTATTACTGTAGGATTTGTTTTTGAATTAGGTAAAAATGCATTAAAAATAGATAGTAGACAATCTGTAATTGACTCATATAAATCAAATTCTTTTGTTAATACTTATTCTCAAAAATAATATTTTCTGTACCATCAGCGAAGCTAAGCAATTTATCTAATATTGTATATAACTTTAACTAGAAAAAGATATGGCGTTTTTATAATAAATATATTTTTAGCCTACTTCTGCGTAGCCAAGAATACTTGCTTCGCTAGAAAATAAAAAGGATTGTGATGTAGATGGTCTGCACTTTGACTGCAAATCTTAAGTAAGAGGTTCGATTCCTCCATGATCCTCAGAAAAGGGGTTTTAGTATAATGGTAATACATATGACTTTTAATCATTACGATATTGGTTCGAATCCAATAGACCCTAACCTAGGCAACTCTCTATCCGACTTATTTATTCTCTTTTATTTCGGCTTCGCATGCTTCGCAAAGAAGCGCGAAGCCTATTTCGGTTTCGCGCTTCGCTAACAAGCACAGGGGATCAAAACTAAGTAGCAAGGATTAGGAGTAAGCCTGTATGTTCGGTTGGATACCAAATTAGCCTAGGACATCGATAAGATGTTAATTTGGTTTTGCTTTAGCTTTAGCTTTTGCTTTTGCTAACGAAGTAACGAAGTAACGAAGTAACTAAGTAACGAAGTAACGAAGTAACGAAGTAGGCTTTGGGTTTGGCTTTGGCTTTGGCTACTTATGATCCCTTATTTGTAAGGGATAAATAAGTAGAGTTTGGCTACTATGAAATAAGCAAAAAAATAATATAATTTTTTTTTTATTTTTTTTAAAAAAACATTTTAGCAGAAGGGCCATTCAATATTATAGTTTCTTTAGAAATGTTATTGATGTATATTTACGATAGCAGATTATAATCTGGTATTGTATTTATACAATCTTAAAGGATTAAAGGAGGGGGTAAATACAACTATCCCATCCCTTACGAATAGGGTAAGTTCGTCGACTACTCTAATGGTTTAATCCTTTAAGATCTTAGTTAATAGCATTTTAGTATGTGTGTAGAACGGTTGTAAATTTACTGGTTGTAGTGTTCCCTTTTTGAATCTAGTAATATATGCTCAATGCCAGGGGTATATATAAAATATTCTCTTGGCGCAAGCTCAGGAATAAGCTTTTCATTAAAGTTTTCGTAGTTTCAGGCTGTTACTACGAAAATTTTTTGAAAGTGTTTGGAGGGGGAAGTAAAGTGAAAGGCAAACTTATTTTCATGGACGGTGAGGATCCACACAACTCCTGGCGAAGCTAGGGGTTGAGATAGGTAGAATTATCTACATACTAACCGGGAGGATAATGTCAGAGGTAATCATTATCCTTTACGGTAAAATAATCAAACCTCATTTTAATATAAAAATATGATGAAAAAATTAATTTTAAAACATTTTACAATAGCTAACCTATTGGTCGGATTTTTCGTTTTAATTATAGTAGGCTTAATCAAATATTTTGGGGTAGCTTTATTAATTATAACATTCTTTAGCTTAGAGCCTACAGAATTCAATGAATATATTATTACAGGGTTTATAGCGTTAATTACTAGATTAGGGCTTAAGGGTATAGTAGAAGAAGGTTGTATTAATTTGGTTATGACTATGAATGGGGCTGGCCCTAATCAGGCTGGTAGCCCGCCTTTTAATACTAATGCTACAGGTAGTGGTAATTCGGATACTACAAATCCTACAGGTAGTGGTAGTTCTAATACTAATCCTACAGGTAGTGGTAGTTCTAATACTAATGCTACAGCTAGTGGTGATAATTCGGGTACTAGTCAAACTAGAGGTGGTCGGCGTAGTTCTGGTTATATTACTCCGAATAATAATCTTAGTCCAAGTCCTGAGAATTCAGGTGAATTTGTTACAGAAGCTAGTAAATATGGGTGTACCCCTGAAGTGCTAGAAACATTTGATGATCCTGATATTCGTAAACGGTACCTTATGTGGTTAAGAAAATACCAATATGGTGAATATCAGAAAGTTAAAGATATATATCAGAATTTATATAAGTTAGAAGATCAACAATTAAAGGCTAAAGAATCTTTATTGAAACAGCTTAAAGATAAATATATTAGTCATGAAACATATTCTAAAAAACTAGATGAATTAGAGAATGCTAAGGGGCACTACTGAGCTAAATGAGGAAATCAAGTTGGTACTAATCATTTTTATACATTTTATGGTTCTACTTTACAAAATTGTAAGTTAAGCAATGAAACTTCTTTCAACTTCTCACCAGATAGAGCTCTTAAAAGAAAATACTCTAACACTGAATTGCCTTCTAACAAACGTTAAGATATCTCAGATTCAGATCACGATGAGAACAATAAAGGTAAGGGCTAGTGGATTTTCAGGTGGAGGCGGACCTTGTGATCCCCTTTGCCTTTGTAAGGGATAAACAAGTAAGCCAATAATAATCATCACATTGTTTTAAGGTTTACTATAACAAGTTTATTAGGTACAGGAGTAGGAACATAGGCTTATTTTTGACTTTGTCTTAACAGACTTCTTGTTTTATATTTTACTCTGTACGGAGTACGGAGTACGGAGTACGGAGTACAGAGTATGGAGTACGGAGTATAGAGTACGGACTACAGACTACGGAGTACAAAATGCAGAGTACAGAGTAAGTAATCAGGAATCATAAGTCAACCGCTACGAACTACGGTTTAGTAGCAGCCAGCAATCGCAATCGCAATCACAAGAGCTAGAGCTACTAGGTACGAGTAACGAGCACCGTAAATATATTGTCTTCTTTATTAAGAAAATTACGTGCAAAATTTAGGATAAAATATGAATTTGATAAGAGAAAGTTTAATTTATCATTTGGATGCTCCACATGCATGAGGTATTTATTTCCAAGATAGTGCTACACCTCAAATGGAAGGATTAGTCGAATTACATGACAATATAATGTATTATTTAGTATTAATCTTATTTGCCGTAGGATGAGTTTTATTCTCTATAGTAAGATATTTTGTGGAAACAAAATCACCTATAGCTCATAAATACTTAAATCACGGAACTTTAATTGAATTAATATGAACTATAACTCCTGCAGTTTATATTAATATTAATTGCATTCCCTTCATTTAAATTATTATATTTAATGGATGAAGTTAATGATCCTTCAATGACTATTTCAGTAGCAGGTCATCAATGATATTGAAGTTACCAATACCCAGATTTCTTAGATGGTAGTGAAGAATTTATAGAATTTGATTCATATATCGTACCAGATTCCGACTTAGAACAAGGAGCCTTAAGAATGTTAGAAGTAGATAACAGAGTTATCGTGCCGGAAGATACACATATTAGATTTGTAATAACAGCTGAAGATGTTATACATTCATTTGCTATGCCAGCTTTAGGAATAAAATATGATGCATACCCAGGAAGATTAAATCAAGTTTCTGCTTACATTAACAGACCTGGGGTGTTCTATGGACAATGTTCTGAAATATGTGGAATTTTGCATTCTTCTATGCCTATTGTAATACAATCGGTAAGTTTAAAGGGTTTTTTGTCTTGACTTTTATCGCAATAGGAATAATACCAATGGTAATTAAATATTATCCTAATTTTAACCATATTATTATGGTTAAAGTGGTAAATGTATGCATGTCTTTGTTTCATTATCTTAGTATTGCTGTAGGATATATGGTTAACTATATCTATAGCAATATAAAATTTTTTTTTAAAGCTATTAAAAAATTAAGGTATTTAAAGTATAATATTATATGTAATGTAAAGTTATTTATAAAATTATTAAATAGACTATTGCGACGTTTAGGAAAAAATTCGGTGTTTATCTTAAATAAGAAGGGTCAGGGTAAAAGTAAACCTAGGGGAAGTTTTAAGGTTAGAGGAAAAGTCTATACCCCTGTTACGATATATAAGGGTAAAAGGTATATTAGTACATCACCTGTTAGTCGTATGGACAGAAATAGTGATGAGGAAGGTTTTGAAGACAGACAACCTAGTTCACCAGTTAGCTCAGACGAAGGTAATAATGGAGGTACGGAACAAAACATTAATAACGGGGTAGGAAATTCAAATAACGGTAACATGGGGCAATCAACTGTTCAAGGTCAAGGTAGTCAAACTGCAAGTCAACAGTCTTCAGGTCAAAATAGCGGTCAACCGTCTAATTTAACTCCGGAGGAGCAAAGGGCTGCTAATTATTTTAAACGGGATTGATGTTATCCTAGTGAGCAGGATAGGCAAAATGCTATCTATATGTACCAGCATACTAGACAGAACAGTGATCTTATTGCTAAAAATGCCAAATTCAAGGCAGAAAGAGCAGGAAGAGAAGAAAATACTTCTAGCACTTCTAGTGTAGCTGTAGGATCTACAGCTGGTTCTAGTTCTACTTCAAACCAACCCTTTACTAGCTCTAGTTTAAATGCAGGAGTTACTAGCAATACTAGTAATTCTATTCCTGGAGTGGGGGAATCCTCTACAAGTAGTCAAAATGATCGGGGGGCAGGAAGTGTAGTTCAATCAGGTGCTACAGATTCAATGTCAACTGGAAATGATGGTTTCTTGGGAGTTGGCCCACAAAGTTCTCCACTTAAAAGAAAACACTCTAACACTGAATTGCCTTCTAACAAACGTCAAGATATCTCAGATTCAGATGACGATGATAGCAATGGTGGTAAAGGTGGACCGAGTGGATTTTCAGGTGGAGGTGGACCGAGTGGTCCGGATGGAGGAGGCGGTCCTTCCTCATCTAGTTCATTAAAAACTATGGTGAATGATGGGGAATTACTAGCAGCTAGAGTGAGCGATAGCGGTACTCTTACTAAAGGAACTCCCATTGATTTCGTCATTGAATTGGAATCTACAACTTGTATACATGATGATCCAAGTTTTTTTGATGAAATTATATAAATATAGAAAATTCTATTGTATCCATTCTCTTGCATGCTTCGCCAGCACTCTTGTTTCGCACTCTTGCATGCTTCGCCAGCACAAGAGGGGATACAGCAATAGGGAGTTTGCCTCTCTTAATAATTTTACTTCTATGCTGGCATACTTCTGTATAGGAAGTATGCCATACCCTAGCTTTGCCAGGAGTGAAATCGCAGTAATGGACGGCTTCGCAGCTTGTTTTATTTCGGCTTGTTTGCGAAGCATGCGAAGCCGAAATATGCTTCGCTAAGGGAGTATAGTAAAAAGTAAAAAGGGTATTATCTTAATGGTAAAGAAGAGCATTACGGCCGCTAAGATGTGAGTTCGAGTCTCATGTACCCTTAAATATTATATTTTTAATTATTTATTATTAAAATATATTTATTTGCAATATAAATTTAAGATATTGTACCCGAATAATTTGAGATAAATAAATATAATATATGAGTTTAACTTTAATACTTTTTTTAATAGGAATCTTAGGATTCGTATTTAATAGAAATATTTATTAATGCTTATTTCAATAGAAATAATGTTATTATCTATAACATTTTTAATATTGATAAGTTCTATCAACATGGATGATATAATAGGGCAAACTTATGCTATATATATTATAGTTATTGCAGGAGCTGAATCTGCAATAGGTTTAGGTATTTTAGTTGCTTTTTATAGATTAAGAGGAAGTATAGCAATAGAATATAAATAATGTATTTAAGTATAATTTTATTACCCTTATTAGGATCAATAGTTTCAGGATTTTTCGGAAGAAAAGTAGGAGTTAGTGGAGCACGTTTTTTAGGTTGTTCAAGTATAATAATTACAACAACTTTAGCTATTATAGCGTTTTTAGAAGTAGGATTTAACAATAGCCCTGTATATTTACATCTGTTTCCTTGATTAAATAGTGAATCATTTAATATTGTTTGAAGCTTTCAATTTGATAGTTTAACAGTATCTATGTTAATTCCTGTCTTAATAATTAGTTCTTTAGTTCATTTATACTCAATAAGTTATATGAGTGCAGATCCTCACAATCAAAGATTTTTTAGTTATTTAAGCTTGTTTACTTTTATGATGATAATACTTGTAACAGCTAATAATTATTTATTAATGTTTGTAGGATGAGAAGGTGTTGGGGTTTGTTCATACCTTTTAGTTAGTTTTTGATTTACTAGAATAGCAGCTAATCAAAGTTCTATGTCTGCTTTCTTGACTAATAGAGTTGGGGATTGTCTTTTAACTATAGGTATGTTTGCTATATTATGATCTTTAGGAAATTTAGATTATACAACAGTATTCTCATTAAGTCCTTATATTAATGAAAATATTGTAACTATAATAGGTATATGTTTATTAATAGGTGCTATGGCCAAAAGTTCTCAAGTAGGTCTTCATATTTGATTACCTATGGCTATGGAGGGTTTGTTAAATAGGGCTCTCCTTAAACTTCACTATATGCGGGAACATCCCGTTTTAATTCTTGGTCCTCTGTCTATTTAGTAGAAGACTTTGGCAAAATCCAAGAAGAGGGACAATCCGCAGGAAATTCCTAAAATTGAAGGCTCCTCAGAGACTACATAAAGCAATTAATATAAATGATAAGTTTAAATGATGATTTATAGGTTTTACCGAAGGAGATGGATCTCATTGTAATAAAAGATGTGCATTTAGAGTTTAAAATCACACAATCTAGTGTGGATGCTCAAATACTGTTTTATATAAAGAAGGAATTAGGATTCGATCCGATCGTACAAGATAAAGTAAATAAAACTCATCATTATAGAGTTAGGGATAAAAAAAATATCCTTAAATTAATTCAAATATTTAATGGTAATATTGTAACTAGCTATAAATTAAATCAATTTAAAGTATGAGTTGATGCTTTTAACAAAGTATATAAAACAAATATACATTGTATAGAAGATAAACATGAGTTAACTTTAAATAATGCATGATTATCAGGATTTACTGATGCTGAAGGTTGTTTTACTTCTTCTACTTCAGTATCTAAGTCAACTAGTCAAACTATAACAACTGTAAGATATGTTATATCGTGCCCCGGGCAAAAGAAAGATGATATAGGATTTAGTAAAGACTTAGCTGAGAAAATCAATGGTTATATTACTCATGTTAAAAGTTATAATGGATACAATACAGTAGTAAATTTTGGTAAATTAAATAAAATTTTACTATATTTAAAAATTATCCATTAAAAACTAAAAAATTTATATCATATAAAAGATGATTAAAAATTTATGGATTAGTTAAAGATAAAAAACATCTAAGACCTTAAGGTAGAATTATTATAAAATTTCTGAGCCCTCTGGGCTACTAAACTTATCAATTAATTGAAGATATAGTCCGAACAATAACGGAAGTTATTGAGTATTTTCATCGTATACGTACAATAAAAGTACATAATGAAAATCAACATTTTTGCCTACACCTGTTTCTGCCTTAATTCACGCAGCTACTATGGTAACCGCAGGAGTATACTTATTAATACGTTCATCTCCTTTAATCGAATATAGTTCAACTGTATTATTAATATGTCTATGATTAGGTGCAATAACTACAGTATTTAGTTCTCTTGTAGGTTTATTCCAACAAGATATAAAAAAAATCATTGCTTACTCTACTATGAGCCAATTAGGTATGATGGTAATTGCAATAGGTTTATCTTCTTATAATATAGCTTTATTTCATTTAGTTAATCATGCTTTCTATAAAGGATTATTATTCTTAGGTGCAGGTGCAGTTATTCATGCGGTAGCGGATAACCAAGATTTAAGAAAATATGGAGGGTTAGGAGCATTCTTACCATTAACTTATTCTGTTATATTAATAGCAAGTCTTAGTTTAGTGGCTTTCCCATTTATGACTGGATTTTATAGTAAAGACTTTATATTAGAATCCGCTTATGGACAATATTACTTTAGCAGTATAGCTGTTTACGTTATTGCTGTTATAGGTGCAATATTTACTACTTTATATTCTGTAAAAGTTCTATATCTTACTTTCTTAGCTAATCCTAATGGAAATATAGTTTCTTATAAACATGCACATGAAGGTGACATATTCTTAAGCTTACCTTTAGTAGTATTAGCTATTTTCTCTATATATTTTGGTTATATTACTAAAGATATTTTTATAGGTTTAGGTTCAGGATTCTTTACAGATAATAGTATATTTATTCACCCTATACATGAAATATTAATAGATACTGAATTTGCGGTACCTACTACATTTAAGTTATTGCCTTTGTTCTTTACAGTATCATTTACAGCTATAGCTATAATTTATTCAGAATTCTTCCCTAATTTAATAAACAGTTTTAAATTATCTAATTTAGGTCATTCTATTTATGGATTCTTTAACCAGCGTTTCTTAGTTGAATATTTCTATAATAAATTTATAGTTAATTTAGTTCTAAACATGGGAGGTCAAACTACGAAAATTTTAGATAAAGGTAGTATAGAACTTTTAGGGCCCTTTGGTCTAGAAAAATTATTAATTAAGATTAGTAAAATTATATCTAGCCTGAATGCCGGTGTTGTTACAAATTATGCCTTATTCATATTAATAGGATTTATTGCATACACATCCGTATACTATTCTTTCCTTCAAAACTTAGATTTATCTTCTTTAGCTTTACTATTTTCAATTAGTATTTTAACACTTTACGGTCAAAGTGCGACTTTCGCAAATAAAACCGATGATAATAATTAAGAAGGCTGACTACTGCGTACTGCGTACTGCGTACTGCGTACTGCGTACTGCGTAGCCAGCAAGAAGATAAAGAAAAAAAGAAAAAAGAAAAAAGAAAAAAAAGAAAAAGCAAACCAAATTTGATTTATACCATGTGAGCCCAGCTTCTCGCTACTTAGCGAAGCCGAAATAACAAATAGGGTTTTGGCTACTTTTATTTCGGCTTCGCATGCTTCGCAAAGAAATAAGCTCTTATGAAATAAGAAGCTCACAAACTCAGAAGCTACGAAGTAGGGAGGGTACTGAGGCGAGGCGAAAGGTGCAGACAAGCAGAAGAGCCGTTATAAATTATAAGTTCTATAGAAATATAGCGAATATTCCTTTTATTAAGGCTGCGCAAGCTTTAAATAAGGTATATCAGCATATAAGCTATCCTTGGAATAAGTTACTTTAACTTATTCAGTACTAATTCGTGGTTTACCTAAAATTAAAATAAAAATTACAATATTAATAGTAATAAAGTAAATTTTCTTATAAATTAGCCTAATAAATATGTAATTATATATATATAATTCAATGATACAAGTTGCAAAAATAATCGGTACAGGTTTAGCTACAACAGGGTTAATAGGAGCAGGTGTAGGAATAGGAGTAGTTTTCGGAGCTTTAATTTTAGGTGTAGCAAGAAATCCTTCATTAAGAGGTCAATTATTTTCATATGCTATCTTAGGATTTGCTTTTTCCGAAGCCACAGGTTTATTTGCTTTAATGATGGCATTTTTATTACTTTACGTTGCATAAGATAGTACAATATATTAAAAACCATAATATACTACAATATATTAAAAAAATGTTGGTAAGGCTTTTCTTATTTATCCTCCTTCCGGTAAGGGTGATAAATAAAAGCAAGGGGCAAAGGTTAATAAGAGATCAGAACTAAGGGACCCTCCCTTACATCGTTACGCCTATACTTTGTCCAATTTACGCGATTAAATTATGGAGAAGCGGAGCTGGTATAGTTCAAAAAAGCCGTTATGGATTATGAAGTAAATGGCACCGGAATAGATTATGAAGTAAATGGTTACTTATTTGAGGTTCGATTCCTCCGTAAATCTCTATATAAGTACACACTAATTTCCCCCTACTACATTTCTTTACTACAACTTGTTGTTATAAAATTTATTAGAAATAATAAATTCAGAAGTGATGATATCCGCTAGTTACTACTAATAACAACATAGTAATTAGAAAAGATTTTTGTTTTTAAAGAAAGAAAGTGAAGATGAGCAGTATAATAGGTTAACATCCTCGATATCTATGGGTGTTGAAAGATGATTCTTCTTATCTACTAATGCTAAAGATATAGGAACATTATATTTAATTTTTGCTTTATTTTCTGGGTTACTTGGGACAGCTTTTTCTGTATTAATAAGATTAGAATTAAGTGGACCGGGAGTTCAATATATTTCAGATAACCAATTATATAATAGTATAATAACAGCACACGCTATATTAATGATATTCTTCATGGTTATGCCAGCATTAATAGGAGGTTTTGGTAAAATTAAATTACAAACTTTAACTACATTAGTATCTTCGTATGAAGGTGGCTGGCGAAGGGCGAAAAATAATTTAAATTTGTTACGTTTAGGCCCATATTTAGCAGGATTAATTGAAGCGGACGGTTCATTTGCTGTTCATGATAAGAATTCAAAAGCTAAAAAATATGCACCTAAAATAATTATTGTCTTTAGTTTAAATGACAGCCCTTTAGCTGAAAAATTAGCATCTATTATTCAAGCAGGTAAAGTCTATAAAAAAGAAAATCAAGGTTGTGTGTTATGAAGTATTCAAAATAGGGGATGATGTTATAAAAATAATCCATATTATAAATGGTTATATGCGTACACCTAAGATAGAAGCATTACACCGTGCCATCACTTGATACAATGATAATATGCATACAGATATTAAACATTTAGACTTAGATTTATCCCCTATAGACAGTAATAGTTGATTAGCAGGGTTTACAGACGGGGACGGGAATTTTAGTATAACTTTAACGGATAGAAAGAAAAAAGGAGTGGTTACTTCAAAAAGAGTGCAAGCTTTTTTCCGTATAGAGTTAAGACAAAATTACCATAGAGATGTTTCAATAGTTCAAGGTGGTATAAGTTATTTTGAAATACTAGATAAAATAGCTAGATATCTAAAGGTTAATTTATACTCTAGATCTAGAGAACAAAAAGATAAAATTTTTTATGCTTTTATGGTAATATCCCACAATTCAGAAAGTCATAAAAAAACTATAGAATACTTTGATCGTTATCCTTTATATTCTTCAAAACGTTTAGCGTATAAAGATTGAAAATATGTAGTTGAACAAATTCAATTACGTAATGGTAAACCTTTAACAGCTGAAAGTATAAAGGAAATCCAAAAAATTAAAGATCAATTTAACAATAATCGTAAACAATTTGATTTTTCTCACTTAGATACTATAGATAGTTAAAGTTTAGATTAAGAAATTGCCGTGGGAGATAGTAATATCTCTCTTATTATATAACTATATGCGGGAAGTTCCTAAAGTTTTATTATAGGAGTGGTGAAAATTTAGATTTAGTATTCTAAACGTACATAACCCTTAAAGCTAATAAAAATAACAATGGATAATCCGCAGGAAACCAAAATAAAATATACTTTTATTTAGGATCCTCAGAGACTACACGTTATACTCCATTAATACAATGGATGAAGATATAGTCCAAATGTAATTTAACGATTACAATTAAATGAATTTCCTAATGCCTTTAATGGTAGGTGGGCCTGACATGGCTTTCCCTAGATTAAATAACATAAGTTTCTGACTATTACCACCTAGTTTAATACTATTAGTATTCTCTGCCTGTATAGAAGGTGGAGTAGGTACAGGTTGAACTTTATATCCTCCTTTATCAGGATTACAAAGTCATAGTGGACCTAGTGTTGACTTAGCTATATTTGCTTTACATTTATCAGGGAGTAAGTAGTTTATTAGGATCTATAAACTTTATTACTACAGTTGTAAATATGAGAACACCTGGAATAAGATTACACAAATTAGCTTTATTTGGATGAGCTGTAGTTATAACAGCTGTATTATTATTATTATCTTTACCTGTACTTGCAGGAGGAATTACTATGGTTCTTACAGATAGAAATTTTAATACATCATTCTTTGAAACAGCTGGTGGAGGTGATCCTATATTATACCAACATCTTTTCTGATTCTTCGGTCAAATGTGGCCCTTAAATGAAAATTTATCGCAACAAACTATAAGCGAGGAGTTCGTTTTATATTTATTAGGTACTATTAGCATAAGTTGTACCTGCTCCGTATTGTATACCGCTATAGTAAAAATCCTGAAAATTTACGATAATTCGCAAGTAACCAACGCGCTTAGCACGCTAGTAGGAACTTCAGAGGCCATACGTTTGTTAAACATAAGATCAATTTATAATTTAAACAATAACTCAGATAAACATTTTAGATTAAAGCAACATTAGCCGGATTAATAGACGGTGATGGTTGTTTTTCATTATCTAAGAAAGGTTATGCAAGCTTAGAAATTACCATGGATATAAGAGATGAATGAGCTTTACAAACTGTAAAAAATATTTACGGTGGTTCAATTAAATTAAGATCCGGTCTTAGTGCATTAAGGTATAGATTACATAATAAAGAAGGTTTATTAAAGCTTATTAATGATGTAAATGGGCACATAAGAAACCCTATTAGATTAATACAATTAAATTATATTTGTGTTAAATATGACATAACCAAATTATCCTAATAAATTAACTGTAGATAACGGTTGATTATCGGGATTTTTTGATGCAGATGGAACAATTACTATAAATAGTTCTAATTGACAACTATCTATTTCAGCGGGTCAAAAGACTTCTGAAATTCTTACACCTTTAGTTGAATTGTTTGGAGGTTATGTTTATATAGATAGAGGTGGGCATGGTTCTTTTAAATGATATGTTACTAAGAAAGAAGATATACTTAATTTAATTAATTATTTTAAAAAATACCCTTCAAGATCAGCTAAAAAGAATAGATTGCATTTAATACCTAAATTTTATGAATTGAAGGCTATGAAAGCTCATATTGCACCTTCAGGATCTTTATTATCTAAAAGCTGAGATACCTTTATGAATAAATGAAATAATTATGAATAAACTTTATGTTTAAAGATATGGTCCACACATTTTTGCTTACTTCTAGCGAAGCAAAGCCAATAAAAAAATGTAGCACCCAGAAGTGTACATTCTAATTATACCTGGTTTTGGTATAATAAGTACAACTATTTCAGCTAACTCAAATAAATCTATATTTGGTTACATAGGAATTTAAGAAACCTTTAGCAAGTTTCTATTAAGTTCGTCAGTATCAAACTCCGGGGAAGCCCTAAAGAATTAAGTACTAACAATCAAAGGTAACTTTGAGAAGCCTTGCAGTAATGTGTAAGATATAGTAACAAACTTAATTATAACTACCAAAATAGTAAATGGGTAATCGCGGATCTAAGTTCCTATTCACAGCATGGTTCACCAGAAGCTATTTAGGATAAAAGAGCAACGAGTAGACGGTACTGGATACAGAAAATTTCTCTGTATTTAAGGTATACTCTAAGTAGCCTTGAAAGAGGTTAATTATTAACTAAATTTAGTTAATAATTATTAAATAATTAAGATAGCTAGATCTAGTGGTTTAGATTGCATACTGACATCCTAAAGTGGACAGTTATTATGCGGCTTAAATACAAAAAAAATATTTTACTGTTTGTTTTATTTAAGGCTTCTTTATTTCTTTATTTCAATGAAATAAAGAAATAAAGAAATAAAGGAATAAAGAAATAAAGAAATAAAGAAATAAAGAAATAAAGAAGCACTGGATTACTTTTCTAAATCTCTATACAATTTTTTAATCCTTGAGCCTACCTTGTTTTATTCTCTTTTTATTTATTAATCTCTTATTTATAATTTTCTTCTTATTTATTATTCTCTTATTTATTATTCTCTTATTTATTATTCTCTTCTTATTTATTATTTTTCGCTCAAGCTACGTACTAGGTACTACTTATCACGATATATTTCCAATTTTATATTTTTTTTTTGCTTCGCCGTGTGCTTCGCCGTGTGCTTCACCGTGTCCTTCGCCGTTTGCTTCGCCGTTTCCTTCGCCGTGTAAACTGTAGAGTATACAGTAAACACAAAAAATGTTTTCATTTTATATAATCACAACAGTCCTTAGTATCTAAGATTAAGCTAGGTTGAGACGGTTATCGAGATAAAAGTTGCTATAGCATAGGCTAGCCCCCTTGCTATGCAATCCTCAGTAGTACATCTTATTGTAAGCTAAGGACTCGAGTGTCCCTTTAGAATAATTCTATATAATCAATATTAATAATATAAATTATTGGAAGACCAATACCCTTATATTAAAAGAGCCTGGGTCACAAGTCTGGGCTTGAATTTAGAACTGTACTGACTTCTGAAGCTGCCTGATCCCTTGTTTGCTTATTTCAAGCAAAGCACATAAGGGATCAGTAAGGGATCAGAACTAGAGAAGGGGATAACCACCTTTTTTTCTTAACCAAATAATGTTAATGCAAAAAAGGTGCTAGATTGACGAGATAGAAAGGACCAAAATCCCTTTCAATTCCACAACTTTTAATATACGGGTTTCTAATTTTAATAATCAATGTATTATGAAGTTACTGATTATAGAGACACTCCTATGTGACACCATTATTTATATACATACTGCTACAATATTTTTTAAAATTCACTTTAATAAAAAGAATAAACGTTCAACTTTATATATATTAAGCGTTAATTCTAATAAACATCCCAATATGTTTATTATAGCTAGATCATTTTCAAAAAATTCTTTTAATCTTGTAGATATTGAACGAATTCTTGCTAAGGCTAGACTACAAAAACAAGAATTGGAGGATTATAAAGTTAAGTTGGCTGAAGATAAAGCCAACCAAAAAGCGGATAATTCTTCTTATCTGGTTCGGAGGCTAGCCAGCAGGCGTCTGCTTCATCTAAAACTTTTTTATCATCCGCTAAAGATAAAATAGATACTTGAATGGATAAACAAGAAAAAATTGAGGTAAAGTTAATAGATCGTATAAATGACGGCTATGATAAATTAAACGAAAAGAAAGCAGATGAAATTTACAATAAATACATTGATAATAAAGATAAAATTAAAGTTGGTACTGTTACCAAAGCTTTAGGTTTAGAAGGCGAGTATCCCGATAAACTAAAACCAGTAGCATATTTCGATAAAAAAGTAGATATAGAAGCTAGTGGGTTTAAAAAACTTACTCAAGCTTTTGAAAAAGAAGAAGAAGAAATAAATAAAGAAATAAAAAAAGGAGAATATTATAAAAATAATAAAGATCAATATGAAAAAGAGAGAGCTGAATGAAAAGAAAAACATGTAGAAGAGGTTAGAGAATGTAGACAAGAGAAACAAAATATAAAAACAATTTTAGTTTCTAATTTAGAAAAACCCAGTGAAATGGTAGAAGATTTACTTAATGAAACAGGTCCTGATTATACTGGAGGTGATGATTAGATTTAATATCTGATACATTATGTTAGCACCTTTCGCGTTAGTTTAGTCTACGAATACTTCGTAGACTTAGTAAACTACCATTCGAATTATAATATAAAGGTTAAAGCATAAGTAGTCGCATATTAGGTCAGCCTCACGCGGCTTCGCTGCTTCGCTGCTTGCTGACGAAGTATGCCTGCTGCGGAAATAATTAGATTAAAATATTGGTCAAATTCTAAAACTTGGGTTTATGCTATGATGTCTATTGGAATATTAGGATTCATAGTTTGAAGTTGTATATTGATGGCTTCACCTTATAGTGATATAAGGAATATAATTAATTTCGCTATATGCTGGAACAGTTTAGTGTTAATAGCACTCTGTATGTAAAATCTAATTAGCTATACTCAATCAGCAGACAATCTGTCCCTGTATTCTGTAGCCGAAGCTTCGACTTCGGTTAAAAAAGATAACAAACAGAGTGTCTCAGAGACTACACGCGAAACATCTTTTTTCGCTTTTCATGCTTATTATAATCTATTATTTAAAAATAGAAACCATCTTTCTGATGAATGGTTAACTTGATTTATCGGGTTTGCAGAAGGAGATGGAGCTATTCAAACTTATGATGAAGGTAAAAGAGTGCGTTTTGTTCTTACTCAAAAAGAAAGTGATATACTTCATAAAATACAATACAAATTTAACATTGGTGTAGTTAAACATTTCCCTGCGAAGCCAGGAAAAAGTCTTGCTTCGCAGGCAGGCGGAGCTAACAAAAACAATGGTTTTTATAGATGAATGGTTGATAATCCTTCACATATATTACTTTTAGCTTTTTTATTTAATGGAAATTTAGCTCAAAACCATAGAATAAAGCAACTAGCTCTATGAGTTAATGCTTTAAATAATCGTTTTGGTTCTGAAACTATAAAGTTAAACAATATTCCTGTTTCGGTTACACTACAGGATGGCTGATTATCCGGGTTTACTGATGCTGAAGGATGTTTTAATGTATCTATTACAGGAAACTCTAGATATATATTAGGTCATGTTATAAAAATGCGTTATATATTAGACCAAAAAGATATTTTTATACTAAATAAAATATACGAATTATTTGGATTTGGAAAAGTAACATTAAGATCTGGTACTGATGATGTGTATCGTTATACAGTTACTGGATTTAAAGTGTTAAATGATAATAGCATACTTTAAGTTATTTCCATTACAACTAAAAAGCTCTTTCTTTTGAAAAATGATTAACTGTTCATAACCAAGTGTCTAATAAATTACATTTAACTGAAGAAGGATTATCACAAGTAAGAACTTTACAAAAACAAATCAATTTAAATAATAGTATAGCAAATAAAACAGGAAAGGCCCAAAAGATGAAGATATAGTCCGATACTTTTTGTGAAAGAAGCATACTCTACCCCTTTGGGGTCGGCGAAGCATGGCAAGCTTGCGCCTTGTATGGGTAAATATAAAATATTTATTAACAGTTTTGCATCATATGTATACAGTTGGTTTAGACGTAGATACAAGAGCATACTTTACAGCTGCTACTTTAATTATTGCAGTTCCTACAGGAATTAAAATATTCTCATGATTAGCTACATCATACGGAGGATCTATAAAATTAACTCCTTCTATGTTATTCGCTTTAGGATTTGTATTTATGTTTACAATAGGAGGGTTAATAAACCACTTAGCTCTCCCTTTAAAGATCACTATATGCTGGGAAGTTCTGACAATTATACTACTAGGATTCTTAAGTTCAGTAAAAATGTATAATTTTGAACAATCAGCAGGAAACCAACGGGTATTTAATACCTTAGTAGGATCCTCAGAGACTACACGTGATCCTCGTGATTTATTTACGAGAAGATATAGTCCATGAAATAATAATTTATTAAATCATTCCTATAATAGTTTTAATTTTAAGAATACTATTGTTCGCCGTTACTCTACTTCTAATAATAAAGAATATAACACCCAAAATTTGCAGGCTGGCGGAGCCCAGCTCCTTTAAAGGGCTGGCGGAGCCCATGTTAATTTAAAACAAGATAGACTTTCTATATTAATACAACTAAAAAAGAGATCAGGTGTTTACTGTTTAATAAATAATATAAACGGTCATTCTTATGTAGGTAGTTCTATTAATTTAGCTTCTAGAATGAAAAACTATCTTAATAATACTTTTTTAAAAGCTAGACAAAATGCAAATATGCCCATTGTAAAAGCTCTACTTAAATATGATCAATCTAATTTTACTCTACATATTTTAGAATATGTAGAACCCAAATACTTAACGGTTAGAGAAACTTATTATATAACGTCAATGATGCCTTATTATAACGTATTAAAACAGGGTTATTCTTCTTTTAGGTTATAAACATACAGAAGAGACTAAACAATTATTATCTAAATTAGCTAATAATAGGGTTCATAGTGATATAACTAAGAGTTTAATATCAAAAGCTTTAACGGGTGAAAATAATCCTTTTTACAACAAAAGTCATTCGACAGAAAGTATAGTAAGAATTATAGAAGCTAAATCAGCTTACCCTGTTTATGTTTATAATTCTTTTAAAGAATTATTAGTTATTTTCCCTTCTGTTTCAACTTTAACTAAATTAATTCAATCAAATCATTCCACAATTGTTGAAGCTATAAAAGAGCAAACCATATTTAGAGGAGAATGGTATTTTACCAATCTGCCTTATAATATAGAAGATACCCCTGTTATAGCTAATTGAACTTTAAAAGAGTGTGACGAATTAATATTAAATATAAATAATAACAGTCATATTAAAAAAGCAGTATTTGTGTATGATATTAATAAAAATTTCTTGTGTAAATATGAAGGAGTAACGGTCGCACAGAAAGCTTTAAATATAAGCCATAGTACAATAAAAAAATATGCTAAAATAGGAGGTAGCTATAATAGTTACATATTTAGCTATGAAAGATTAAATGATGGCTGCGCAAGCTAAAGCTCTTAAATTTTTGTTCGTAAGTGGTGTAGTTTTAGCTAACGCATCTCTTGATATAGCTTTCCACGATACTTACTACGTAGTAGCTCAAATGGGCCTGAATAGTACATCTTCTTTTAAGTACTATTTTGCAACTGACTATATGCTGGAAACTGTATTATCTGCATATTGTTTACTATTTATTTATACGGCTTATCTTTATAAATTAGATGTTAGTAAGAATATTTTTCTTTTAAATAGTCAAAATAACAATATTGCAATAAGTTCACAACTTATGAATACACAATCAGCAGAAAACTGTAAAGGATTCTCAGAGACTACACGTCAGTTATCTGATACTGAAGAGTATAAATTTTGAAATTGATTCGCAGGTATAATAGATGGAGATGGTAATTTTGATATTAGAATAAATTCTACGAGCGCTGCAAAGCAGCAGCGCCATAAACAAAGAGTTCTTAAACAAATAAGAATAAAATTACATAACAGAGATATTAGAATTTTAACACGCATACAAAATTATTTACATATAGGTAGAATTAGAACAGATAAAAATAAACCTTATTCAATATATATAGTATCTCGAGCACCAGATATGAAATATATTTTAGAACGTATTAATGGATTAACTGGATCAAAGTACCTGGTTTTAAAGAAGCTTGTTCTTTATACAATATAGATTATATTGAAGCTGATTATAATATAAAATTATATGATTCATATTATGCAGGTTTAATAGATACTGACGGTTCTATAGTATTTAATTATTCAGGAAATAGAATAGAATGTAATTTAGAATTCCAATATAATGAATACACATCTAAATTAAACTTTGATAATACTGTATTAAATTGCAAGCCTTTTATTATTAAACGTAATAAATCTTCAAGTTCAGGATTAAATAAAAAGTTTATATCTATCGCATTTAAATTTCAAAATGTTAATAATATGCTATTTATATATGATTATTTTATGACATAGATTATATTCGATATTAAATTTTATAGAGTAACTAAGATTAAATCTTTTATAGAAATTAGAAAAATACAAAACATATCCTAAACATAGTGCAGAGCACAAAATATATTCAAGCTTTATAATTGATTGAATTAAATATGAAAATCCATTATGATATAAAATTCCTTTTGTAAAAAATTATTTAGTGGCCTCCTCACCTGATCCCTCTGCTAAGCAGGGAAAGGAGGAGTCCCCATAAATGATAAATAGTATATTTATTACAGATAAAGATATAGTCCAAAAGCCAAAATATATATAAAGTTAAATTTTAAGGTTTAAATAAACTAATAATATTTTGGCTTTATGCATATTTTGACTTTTTTTAGTTTATTTTGTTTATTCATTTTTTGATTAAATGAAGTTTAACCAGCCCTTCCAGGGCTACTGAATATTATTTATTATTGATTTTGAAGATTTTTTTGTTTAGTGTTTTGGTATATATAAAAATCCCATATTAATTATAATAATTAATTTAAATATTAGTATATATGTTAAATTAGGTTTTATAATTTTAATATCTATGGGATTAGGGTTTATATGTATATGCTTATTTAAGGCTTTAAATTATTCTATATAGTTACGTATAATAGTATTAAAAATCCGTCCGTATTATGAGAAAATAAGTTATACCGAACATTAAAAGCAAGTATGGGTTATATAGGTATATTATGGGTATACTCTATTAGTGAATGTAATAATGTCACTAGTATATGGTGAGCAAAACTAGCGTTAGAAATTCAACATGAAACTAGAACTATTTATAACGTCATTAATAAACTAGATATGGAAAAACCTCTTGCATCAGGTGCATCTAGATTAGATGGGTTTCATTCCTATTTTTTAGATAAATATAGAGAAGCTATGTTCTATGATAGAATTGCTCGTAAAAATCAATATAGAACTATGATTCTTGGAACTCCTGAATTTACTGTTAATGACAGTGATTCTTTTCCTAGTTCTTCTGTTGATTCTTTACCTAGTTCTCCTGTTGATTCATTTTAAATTTAATCTTCAATTTCAAATATATAATACTGGCTGCCAAGGGCGAAGCAAGTCTGCACCTGCGGTAAATTAAAATAAAGCATTTCCACTACGTTTTAAGTATGGGAGCTGTTTTTGCAATGTTTAGTGGTTGATACTACTGAATACCTAAAATATTAGGTTTAAATTATAACATCGTTTTAGCTAAAATTCAATTCTGAGTTTTATTTATAGGGGTTAATTTAACATTCTTCCCACAACATTTCTTAGGATTACAAGGAATGCCTAGACGTATTAGTGACTACCCTGATGCTTTTGCAGGATGAAATTTAATTAGTAGTTTTGGTTCTATTGTTAGCGTAGTAGCTGCATGATTATTCTTATACGTAGTATACAAACAATTAGTAGAAGGAAAAGTTGCAAGCAGAAATCCTTGATTATCTGTACAATATTACACAGATACTTTACAAGCTCTTTTAAACAGAAGTTATCCTAGTTTAGAATGAGCATTAAGTAGTCCACCTAAACCTCATGCTTTTGTAAGTTTACCATTACAAAGTGGAGTATTAATATATTAATAATTTAAGGCTGGCGAAGCAAGCCTTAAATATTAAAATTTAGCTTAACAGCTAAAAGTCTCATTAGCTCAATGGTAGAGCAGAATACTTCTAATATTCTGATTTTAGTTCGAATCTGGAATGAGATAAATCCAGGTAGCGATTCAGTCGCTACCGGGTATACTTAGCTTTGCAGGCTTCTAGCTAAGCAAAGCTAGAAGCCTGCCGGGTTGTTTTATCCCTTACTTTGTAACAAAGTAAAAGAAGGGATAAACCAGCCGTACTACTACGTACTACGTACTACGTACTACGTACTACGTACTAGTACTCCCTTTTAAATAGGATTATGTTAGGTTAATATACTAATGAAAAAATTTAACGCCTAATTTTTTAGGAATATTTTTATGGATTATTTATTTATATAATGCTTTAATAAATTTATTATTAAGTAATTATAATACAAAATCCTTATTTTAACAAATAAATGTATTATACTTCAACTCTTTTATCTGTATTAGAGGTAATCTTATTAATGTTGCCTGCTTTATTAGCAGTAGCCTATGTTACAGTAGCCGAAAGAAAAACTATGGCAAGTATGCAAAGAAGATTAGGGCCAAATGCTGTAGGTTATTATGGATTATTACAAGCTTTTGCGGATGCTTTAAAATTAATTTTAAAAGAATATGTTGCACCTACACAAGCTAATACTATATTATTTTTCTTAGGACCAGTTGTTACTTTAGCTTTCTCTTTATTAGGTTATGGAGTTATACCTTATGGACCAGGTTTAACTTTAAATGACTTAGAGTTAGGTATATTATATATGTTAGCTGTTTCATCATTAGCTACTTACGGTATTTTATTAGCGGGATGAAGTGCTAATAGTAAATATGCTTTTTTAGGTTCTCTTAGAAGTACAGCCCAATTAATTAGTTATGAATTAGTTTTAAGTTCAGCTATACTTTTAATTATCATGATAACTAGTAGTCTTAATTTAAATATAAATATACAAGCTCAAAAAGCTGTATGACTAGTATTGCCTATATTTCCTATTTTCTTAATATTTTTTATAGGTTCTGTAGCAGAAACTAATAGAGCTCCATTTGATTTAGCAGAGGCTGAATCTGAACTAGTTAGTGGATTTATGACAGAACACGCTGCAGTTGTATTCGTTTTTTTCTTCTTAGCTGAATATGGTAGTATTTTATTAATGTGTATATTAACAAGTATACTGTTTTTAGGTGGTTATTTATTAGGATTTAATCTATTATATTGATTTAACTTTATAAATAATTTAGGAGCTTATGTATTTGATATAGATTGAGTAATGTCTGCAGAATATAATAGCATGAAAAATATTGTTAGTACTTTTGCTGAAAGTGGTCTATGATATAGTCTTATTTTAGGTATTAAAAGTTCTCTTTTAGTTTTCATATTTATATGAGTAAGAGCTTCATTCCCTAGAATACGTTTTGACCAATTAATGTCATTCTGTTGAACAGTATTATTACCTTTATTATTTGCTTTTATTATATTATTACCTTCTACTTTATATGCATTCGATATCTTTGTAATAAATATAACTATATAATATATATTATATTTTTGCTGCTGGCTACTATGAAATAAGAAGTATGCCAGCCAGCGCTGACTACGTATACGTAGTAGTCAGCAAAGAGTACTTATTTATCTTTGTTTGCTCTACGTAGTAGACTACGTCTACGTAGACGTAGACGTAGTCGGCGCAAGCTCTTGATGCTGGCGGCGGCGTAGCCGCCGCAGTAGTAGCATAACAGGATAACGGGTTAACACTGCGTACTGCGGCGGCGTAGCCGCCGCCACACAAACACTGCGGCGGCGTAGCCGCCGCCACATAAATACTGCGGCGGCGTAGACGCCGCCACATAAACACAAACACAAGTAGGCTTTAAGGCTTTAAACAAAATCATCATAATTTCCTATTATGATACTAAGTTATGAATTTTAAATTAGATGAAAATAATCATAAAAATAAATGAAATCAATTAAACTTAAAAATCAAAATCGAAAATGTAGAAAAAATTTTAGAAAAAATTTTTATAAAAATTTTTCTACATCTCAGAAGTATTCAATAAAAAAATCTTTTGTAAACAAGATCATAGAGGATATAAAGGCTAATAATAATACTAAACCCTCTTTTAAACACCCAGGGTATCCTAGTTTTGCTGATTTAGCTGATCAATGTAGAAATAAAGAACAATTTGAACAGCTTCTAGAAAGATATAAAAATAAGTATTCTATACAGCCACAACTTGAGCGGCATCATGAGGAAGTTACTAATAAATTACTCCTAAAATACGCGGAAAGCCATCCAGGGGTTTCATCTCAAGTACTAAGGGAGGTTATAAAAAAAGAACAATCTAAATTAGATTATTATGGACCCAAGGGTAGTGAGGATTATCCTTTTGTAAATAAAGAAGAGGCTAGATGGTGTGAAAAATTAGACGACCGTGCTTTTAAGCACGGGGGAGATTTGCCTAATTCTCCTGTTAGTTATGATTCAGCCCTAGACGCCGCCCCTGGTACTCCTTCTGTTAGATCTTCTCCTTCGGTACGTAGTAATAAGGAAGAGTCGTCTGAATTTTCAGACAGCAGTCAGTCTGAATATTATTCAAGCGATACTAATGATGAAAATTCACATAACAGTCAGGATCAAAATTCTAACCATAGTGCTCAATCCTCATCTAACGGAGATCAATCTAATAAACGTCCCTTATCATCATATAATGATGAAAATCCTTCCAAAAAATTGGATGCCAAACAGTCACCTTTAGATTATGTATTGGAAAAACAATCTACTGAGATGCCTGATATTATGGATTCAGATGGTGGGGATTAACAATCTACTGAGATGCCTGATATTATGGATTCAGATGGTGGGGATTAACTATTTGTGCTTATTTCATAGTAGCCAGAAGTCCCTGCTGTTTCTCTTGCTTACGAAGTTAGCCAGAAGTAAGCTAACTTCTTATTTCGGCTTCGCATGCTTCGCAAAGTAGCCAAGCGGGTTCGCAAACAAGTCACCCGAAGTCTGCACACCAGCCTACTAGTGAAGCGGCCAGTATGGAATACTGCTTGGCTTACTTCTTATTTCGGCTTCGCTAAGTAGCCAAGCAGAAGTAAGGCTGGTCCAATAGACCAGCCGGCTCAGCTGTGTACGTGTACGTGTACGTATACGTGTACGTCGTTAAATTCAATATGCTTGCTTCGCTATGCTGAATATTGTTCTAGATTTCTACATTGATTAATTACATCATATTCTCTTATTATGATACTAGGTTATGATTTTTAAATTAGATGAAAATTTAAATTTTATTATGTTTCTAACTCTTTTACTTATTATTCCAATTATAGGTATATTTATTATATCTAGTTTGACTTCATATGAAGGCTCTAATTATAATGTAACATTTTATAAAAAAATAGCATTAGTAACTTCTAGTGTAAATATGATTTTATCTTTTATTGTTTATATATTTTTCAATTCAAGTACAAATCAATTCCAATTTGTACAAGAACATTATAATGTTCAATTATTTGATATTTATTTAGGGCTAGACGGTATTTCTATATATTTTGTATTATTAACAACTATAATAATACCTATTGCTTTATTATCTAATTGAAATTCAATAAAAGAAAATGTTAAATTTTATTTAAACACTATATTACTCTTAGAAACATTATTATTAGCCTGTTTCTTAGTATCAGATATATTATTATTCTATATATTTTTCGAAAGTATTTACCTCCTTTATTTTTATTAATAGGTTTATTTGGATCTAAAGACAAGTAAGAGCAAGTTACTTCTTTCTTATATACAGTATGAGGATCTTTATTCTTATTATTAGCTATTTTAGCTATGTATTCTATAATGGGTACAACAGATTTTGATGCGTTATTTAAAACAAACTTTGATTATACTACTCAACTTATATTATTTGGTGCTATCTTTTTAGCATTCGCTGTAAAAACACCTACAATATTTTTAAATAATTGACTAAAAGCTCATGTTTAATCACCTTTAGGGGGAAGTATTATATTAGCTGGTATTGTATTAAAATTAAGTTTATACGGTATATTTAGATTAATTTTACCTGTATTACCTGAAGCTACATTAGATCTTTACTTATAGTTTATACTATTGGTGTTATTACTATAATATACGTGCTTTAGTACATTAAGAACTGTAGATGTTAAAGAATTAATCGCCTATAGTTCTGTATCTCATGCAGCTGTATATTTAATAGGTGCATTTAGTAACACAATTCAAGGTATAGAAGGAAGTATTACTTTAGGATTAGCTCACGGATTTGTATCTAGTGGTTTATTTATATGTGCTGAGGTATATTATACGATAGATCAGGAACTAGAATGATATACTTATATAGAGGTATAGCTCAACTTATGCCTTTATTCTCTATATTATTCTTTATACTATCATTAGGTAATTGTGGAGCTCCTTTAACATTAAATTTTATAGGAGAATTTATGTCTCTTTATGGTATGGTAGAAAAATTACCTTTATTAGGTGTATTAGGTTCTACATCTATAGTATTCTCTGCTGCATATACTATATATATGTTTAATAGAATTACATTTGGAGGTTCTTTCACTAAATTCTTTGAAGAAAATATATTTGATACTACAAAAAGAGAATTTACATTATTATTTATACTAGTTTTATTTACTGTAATACTTGGAATATATCCTTCTTTAATATTAGATAGTTTACATTACTCTGTGGTTAATTTAATTTATAGTTTCTAAATCTTTTCATAGTTTTACGGCTGCGCAAGCTAAAGCTCGAAACTAGCAGGTTCACCCTCACCCTCTTCTAGTTTAATATTAAACATTAATACTGTTAAATTTAGAAGTATTTTAATATTATAATAATAAAACCATGCCTCAATTAGTACCTTTTTATTTTATTAACGAAGTAACATTTGCTTTTGCTATAATTGTATTACTTACTTACGTATTTTCGAAATATGTATTACCAAGAATAGTAAGTTTATTTGTATCTCGTCTTTTTATATCAACATTATTAGATAAATTCACTAGATAATATACTTAGTCACTACGTAGTTGGGTGCTATCACCACTAATTGCGGACGCGAGCTGTAGTAAAAAAGACGCCTCCTTTATACTTAGCTGACGGAAGTTAGCCGGCTGGTAAGCCGGCTACGCCAGTACGACAAAGTGCAGCTGGTTTCGCTAAGTAATGAGGGAGGGGTTCTGGCTGACTTCTTGGCTGCTTACTTTGCTAAGGCGGCTGGCCAGCCAGCCAGCCGGCCAGCCAGCGCTGGCGTCTTCTGAAGCAAACCTGTCTTACTTCTGATCCTTTCGCAGGCTTCTATGAAAATAGGGTTCTATGAAATAGGATTCTATGAAATAGGGTTCGCTAAGTAAAAGTAAGGGATAAAGCGACGTGGTCTAGGCTTCTATGAAATAGGGTTCTATGAAATAAGCTTCTATGAAATATGCTTCGCTAAGTAAAAGTAAGGGATATAGAAGTAAACAAAGCAGGTAAACTCTGACTCAGCCGTGTATTTATTTTTTAAGGCCTATAAGTAAAACTTAAAGTATAATATGAATACTTTAAGTTTATACAATTTAAATAAAGAAATCACTAGTCCTTTAACTCAATTTGAAATAAGAGATTTATTAAGTATAGATTTACCTATACTAAGTGATTTACATATATCTATGACAAATATCGGATTATACTTAACAATTGGATTAGTTTTCACATTAGTCTTAAGTATATTAAGTATAAATAATAATAAATTAGTAAGCAATAACTGATCAATTAGTCAAGAATCATTATATGCAACAATACATGGTATAGTAGTAAATCAAATTAATGCCAAAAGTGGTCAAGTATACTTTCCTTTTATTTATACTTTATTTATATTTATATTAATAAATAATTTAATAGGAATGGTTAACCGGAGCCTTTGTATTTTATGATTATTTATCTCAAACATGTTTTGCTTCGCCGAAGTATTAGGATTACCACGCAATCATAACCTGGCATTTCAAATACAATCATATTCTTCTCTTCAGTCAGATAGACAAATAAATATATCTAAGGCTAGTCCTAGATATAGTTTTAACAATAAAAATACCTTTTACCTTAATCCTGATTACATTACAGGATTTGTAGATGGAGAAGGTTGTTTCTCTCTTTCAATATTTAAACAAGATAGAAGCTTAACTGGTTGACAAGTTAAGCCTATTTTTAGTATATCTTTACACAATAAGGATATTAAATTATTAGAAGCTATACAAAGAACTTTTAAAACAGGAAAGATATATAAACATGGAGTTGATTCTATGCAATATCGTGTAAGTTCTTTAAAAAATTTACAAATAATCACAGATCATTTTGATAGTTATCCTTTAATAACTCAAAAGAAAGCAGATTATCTTCTATTTAAACAAGCTATAACTATGATAAAGAATAAAGAGCATTTATCTATAGAAGGTATATTGAAGTTAGTAGGAATTAAAGCTACATTAAACTGAGGTCTATCAGACAAGTTTAAAGAGAGTTTCCCTACTGCTTTTGCAGTAGTGAGACCTTCAGTAACATATAATACTTTAAATGTTAAGATTAAGAACTTAAACTGAATTAGAGGATTTATAGAGGCTGAAGGTAGTTTCCCAAGTTATAACTCAAAATAGTAGCAGGGTTAGTTTAAGATTTTCATTAACTCAACATATTAAAGATGAAGTATTGTTAAAGGATATAGTTACTTATCTAAATTGTGGTAGATATTACAAAACACCAACACGTAATGAAGGTCAATTCCTAGTAACAGTTTTTTCAGATATAAATGATAAGTTAATACCTTTCTTAAACGAGTATCCATTATTAGGAACTAAAAAAGAGGATTACCTAGATTTTGTAGAAATAGCCAAACTAATAAAATCTAAAGCTCATTTAAACAATGAAGGGGGCTCCGCAAGAAACAATAAAACTAATTCAAAGTAACATGAATAGAAAGAGAGTAACAATAAAAGAAGAATAAATAAATGTTTAGATAATTGTAATATCATAGATAAATAATAATAAAATACAACAAATTTCACTATATGCTGGAAACTTCTAATGCCTTTAGGTACCGATTATTACTTCGTAATTTCGTAGTTAAAATCTTAAAGGATGAAACAATGAACAATCAGCAGGAAACCAAAATAACAAGCCATGTTATGAGTAGGATCCTCAGAGACTACATGTGAAAGATCATTTAACCCTGTTTTACAATAACAATTAAGTGATTAAGATATAGTCCACCACGGCAGTCTATAAGACTTCCCGTGTTGTCCATACAGTTTTGCATCAACTAGCCATTTTGTTTTAACATTTGCTCTTAGTTTCACTATCGTTTTAGGTGCAACTATCTTAGGATTCCAAAAACATGGTTTAAAATTCTTTTCATTATTAGTACCTGCTGGTTGTCCTTTAGCTTTATTACCTTTATTAGTGTTAATAGAATTTATTTCATACTTAGCTAGAAATATTTCTTTAGGACTTAGATTAGCAGCTAACATATTATCAGGTCACATGTTATTACATATATTAGCTGGATTTACTTATAATATTATGACTTCAGGTTTTATATTCTTCTTTTTAGGTTTAGTACCTTTAGCATTTATAATTGCTTTCTCTGGTTTAGAATTAGGTATTGCATTTATACAAGCTCAAGTATTTGTAGTTTTAACTAGCGGTTACATAAAAGACGGATTAGATTTACATTAATAAAATTTAATGTTTACTACCTCAGGCTGCTTTATGACGTAGTCACATACTTCTGATTTCTTCTTACGGCTTCGCGGCTTCGCGAAGTAAAAGTAAGGGATAAAGCAGCCAGGTTCCAGGTACCAGGCTATTAAACAATAAAAAAATAGTAAATGGGTATTAATTTAAGTCTCATTAGCTCAATGGTAGAGCAGAATACTTCTAATATTCTGATTCTAGTTCGAATCTGGAATGAGATAAATCCAGGTAGCGATTCAGTCGCTACCGGGTATACTTAGCGAAGTTGCTTCGCGGCATCGCGAAGTAAAAGTAAGGGATAAAGCGACGTGGTCTACTTCGCTGTTGCAGCTTCTTAGCGAAGCCGAAATGGCTCGCTAAGAAGTACACCGCCTAATATTTATAAAGTACTATATAATATATAATATATAATATATAATATATAAATAAATTTTAGTGGTAAAAAAAGGGTTAAAGTTCTCAATTTAATGTAGAGATAATTAATTATTATACTGAAAAAAGTGGTTAATAGAGAAAATATCAAAAATTTAAAAAGGTTACTATATTCTATAGTAGAGGTTTTTATTATAATAAAGCTAAATTATTATAATAAATTATTAAAATAAATTAACTTTGCGGACAAATAAGCCCGTCATAACTGTTTTAGGTAAGAGGGGACCGATCGATTAGATAGCCAGAGCCATTCTCTTGCTCCGCTGGTTCGGGTTGGTTTATTTCTTATTCGCGCTTCTTAGCGAAGCATATTTCGGCTTCGCAAAAGCCGAAATAAAAGTAGCCAGAAGCCAGCAAAAAAAATAGATTGATCCATTCCCACCCTAATCTGCCGGGCAAGCAACCCTTTAGTGCCTTAGTGGGGAAAAGGGACAGAAAATAAAGTATCCATGGTCTAAATTAATAATTACACCTAAAAATAGATTTATCATATAACTAACCCTCGCTGTACTCTGCTATACTACTGTCCTGGCATGCTGCATGCAGGGGGTTGGCTACGTAGTCAGCTGACGAAGTATGCGCAGCCAAGTTATATTAGATTTAATAATTCATTTAAGATACTACCTAAGAAGAGCTTATACCTACCCTAAATAAAAATAATAGTATGGTTTCATTAGAGATGTAATTGTAGAAACATAAACATCAAAAATATATAGATGAGTTTGGTGATGGCTCTGAATGAATGCTGTCCAAATGCTTGACACATGCTAATCGAACGATTAATTTAATGAATAATTTAATTAATAAGTGGTGTACAGGTGAGTATATGATATTTTCACTACCTTGGAGTGAGGGAAATTGAAAAGATCCCCTCATATTAATAAAGGCGTATAAACCGCCTGAGCAGAAAATTATCATCGTCGAGATACTCGGTACACCAATACTGAGGAAAGTAAAGGTAATGCTTTACTTGACTTTATCTCGTAACCGTAACTGAAAGGTTGATCGGTCACATTGGGTCTGAAAAAAGCCCAACGCAAATGTTGTACAGCAGTGGGGAATTTTGGTCAATGGCCTAACGGCTGAACTGGCAATTTGGGTAAACGAAAAAGAATTGTAACAACTAAAATAAAGTTTTAAGTACGTATTAATAATGATAATATGTATAAAAGTCTTGACCAATTACGTGCCAGCAGTCGCGGTAATACGTAGGAGACGAGCATTATTCATATTAAATAGGTTTAAAGGGTACCCAAACGGTCAAAATATCTAAAAAAAAAGAAGTACTTGACTAGAGTTATATGTAAGGAGACCGTACTTGAGGTGGAGAGATTATATTCTGTGATACCAAAAGGACTGGTAAAGGCGTAAGCTGTCTTTTATGTAATAACTGACGTTGAAGGACGAAGGCATCGGGCACGAACAGGATTTGACACCCCAGTAGTCTTTGCAGACAATGATGAATGCCATGAACTAGATTATAGGTTTAGTTTTATAAATGAAAATGAAAGCATTTCACCTCAAGAGTAAAGCCGCAAGGCAGAAACTGAAATCACTAGACCGTTTCTGACACAAGTAGTGAAGTATGTTATTTAATTCGATGATCCACGAAAACCTTACCACTTAACTTGAATATCTATTTTATAGTACAGGAGTTGCACGGCTGTTTTCAGTTAATGTTGTGAAACTATGGTTTTTCCATGAAATTAACAGAATCCTTTGCTTTATTTATAGAATGATTATAAAGCACTCTCTCCTAAAACCGGAAAAGATAAGAAGGAAAAAGACAAGTCATCATGGCCCTTATGTTGTGGGCTATAGACGTGCCACGTAGTCCTTAACAAAGAGATGCGAAAATGTGAATTTTAGCTAATCTCAAAAAAGAGGATATAAAATATGCAAGGATTGTAGTCTGAAATTCGACTATATGAATAAGTAATTACTAGTAATCGTGAATCACCATGTCACGGTGAATGTTATCTCGGATTGGTACTAACCACTCGTCGCATGCTGAAAGGGGACCACGCAATAAGTTTGCTCTTCTGTTTCGATTTGCTTTTTTATGGCTAATAGCTGGTTAAGACATAGTCTAGCCATTATTAGCATTTATTGCTTGTAATGCCTACCTTTATTAAAGGTATAAATTGAAGCAATAAAAATAGGATTTAAAATATTAGAATGGATTTCTTCGTATGCGTGCCGCTGATTAGTGTTAAGTCGAAATATGGTTCGTGTAGTGGAAGTTGCACGGGGTTATAAACTTTAAAAAGATGTGTATACAAAAAAACAATTAGCTTAAGTTAACTTAACAGCCCATTAAGGTTAACTTACGTAATATGTATTCTTACCTTGTTACGTAACTATTATTGCGTAACAGCGTATTTCTTTATACATTAAGGAGAGTTCCTTTATTGGCAAAAAGGGTTGAGCTGTAAACTCAATAGCAATTTTCTGCTTTAAGAGTTCGAATCTCTTGTCTCCTAAAGTCTTTATAGCTCAACGGTAGAGCATAATACTGTTAATATTATGATAGAGGTTCGATTCCTCTTAAAGGCTAGTGTCTCAACCAGGGGCGATAGCACTATATTTATATAGTACTATATTTATATAGTGCTAGGTTGATGCCAGTCAGCCCCAAAACCAAAAATAGATTTTAAGCTGTTCATCAATTATAAATAAAAAATATGACAAATTTATCCAGAAGTAATTTTCAAGATCATCCTTTTCATTTAGTATCACCATCTCCTTGACCCTTATACTGTAGTATAAGTTTATTTTGTGTAACTTTTAATGGTGCACTTGCTATGCATAACTTTGAAAGCGCATATATAATGTTTTATATAAGTATATTTTTAATTATTAGTTCCATGACTTTATGATTTAGGAATATATTGCTGAGGGTACATTTCAGGAATCATACATTAGCTGTTCAAAGGACTTAGTTTAGGTATAATTCTTTTATAGTATCTGAAGGATTATTCTTCGTAGCTTCAATTTTGAGCGTTCTTCCATGGCCTTTAACACCTACAGTTGAATTAGGAGCACAGTGACCACTAAAGGTATAGATCCTGTTAATCCTTTTGAATTACCTTTACTTAATACAATTATATTATTATCTAGTGGTGCTACAATTACTTATAGTCACCACTAGATAATAATATAATTGTATTAAATAAAGGTAATTCAAAAGGATTAGTTAGGATCTATACAGATTGGTCACTGTGCCCTAATTCAACTGTAGGTGTTAAGCGCTATGGAAGAACGCTCAAAAAATGAAAATTTTAATCCTTCAGATACTATAAAAGAATTATATAAATAGGGCACAGGCAACTAATGTATGATTCCCTAAAAATGTACCCTCAGCAATTATCTCTAAATCATAAAGTCATTAATAATTAAAATATACTTATATAAAACATTATATATGCATGGATTATGCATAACAAGTGCCTCGATAAAAGTTACACAAAACTTATACTACAGTATAAGGGTCAGAAGATAATTGTGGAGATGATGCTGAAATTACTTCCTGGATAAATTTGTCATATTTTATTCATGATGAACAGCTAAAATGTATTTTGGTGCTCATCAACAACATATATAAGAAAATATAGTACTATATAAATAAAGTGCTATCGCCCATAGCCTTTAGGAATCGAACCTCTATCATAATATTAACGAGTATTATGCTCTACCGTGAATACGCAGGAGACAAGAAGATTCAACGAAATTGCTATTTTGCTCAACCCTTTTTGTAATAAAGAACTCTCATATGTATAAAGAAATACGCTGTTACACAATAATAGTTACGTAGCAGGTAAGAATACATATTACGTTAACCTTAGTAGGCTGTTAAATTAACTTAAGCTAGTATTTTTTTATACACATCTTTTTTAAGTTTTCTTGTGCAACTTCCACTACACGAACCATATTTCGACAACACGCGGCACTACGAGAAATCCATTTCTAATTTTAAATCTATTTTTATTGCTTCAATTTGCCTTTTGTAGGTAGTACAACAATAAATATTTAATAATGAAAGCAGATATGTCTTAACCAGCTATTAGCCATAAAAAAGCTGGAAATCCCGAAACAGAAAATTGGAAAAATGAGTGCATTTTCAGCATGCGACTTAGTGAATCAACGCATTCACCGTAATATGATGACCACGATTACTAGCAATTACTTGTCCCTTTTCGAGATCCTTGCATATTTTATATCCTCTTTTTGAATTAGCTAAAATTCACATTTCGTATCTCTTTTATTAGGAGCCATTAACGCATCTATAGCCCACAACATAAGATTATGACTGGCACTGTCTTTTTCACTCTTTCCGGTTTAGAGAAGTGCTTTATAATTCTATAAATAAAGCAAAGTTCTATTCTTCATGGAAAAACCATAGTTTCACAACATTAGCTGAAAACAGCCGTGCAACTCCTGTATCTATAAAATAGATATTCAATTATGGTAGATTTCATGGATCATCGAATTAATAGCATACTTCACTGCAGCATTGTCAGAAACGATTCTGAAATCTCGAGTTTCTACCTTGCGGCTATAAACGAATGAAATACTTTCATTTTCATTTATAAAACTAAACCTATAATCGGATTCATGGCATTCGCGTACATTTTCTGAAAATTTGGGGTGTCAAATCCTGTTCATTGCCAATCACTCCGAGTCTTCCATAAGGTAGCTTACGCATACCACGTCCCTTTGGTATCACAGAATGTAATCTCTCCACCTCAAGTACATTAATACACGCTGCTAACTCTAGTCAGAAATTCAGATATTTTAGCCGTTTAGTACCCTTTAAACCTATTTATGAATAATGCTCGTCTCTACGTATTACCGCGACTGCTGGCATAATTGTCAAGACTTTGCTTATATTATCATTATGTATACGTACTTAAAACTTTATTTTAGTTGTTACAATTATTCTTTTTCACACTAAATTGCCAGTTCCCACTGCTATTTTGTGACGTTGGAGCTTTCAGACTTAATGTGACCGATCAACCTTTTCCAGTTACGGTTACGGATAAAGTCAAGTAAAGCATTACCTTTACTTTTCCTCAGTATTGGTGTACCGAGTATCTCGACGATATTAATTTTCTGCTCAGAGCGGTTTATACGCCTTTATTAATATGAGGGATCTTTTCAATTTCCCTCACTCCAAGGTAGTGAAAATATCATATACTCACCTGTACACCACTTATTAATTAAATTATTCATTAAATTAATCGTTCGATTAGCATGTGTCAAGCATTTGGACAGCATTCATTCAGAGCCATCACCAAACTCATCTATATATTTTTTGATGTTTATGTTTTCTACAATTACATCTCTAATGAAACCATACTATTATTTTTTATTTAGGGTAGGTATAAGCTCTTCTTAGGTAGTATCTTAAATAGATTATTAAATCTAATATAACTTGGCTGCACGCATACTTCGTCAGCTGACTACGTAGCCAACCCCCCCCTGCATGCAGCATGCCAGGACCAGTAGTATAGCAGGGTACAGCGAGGGTTAGTTATATGATAAATCTATTTTTTTTAGGTGTAATTATTAGCTAATTTAGACCATGGATACTTTATTTTCTGTCCCTTTTCCCCACTAAAGGCACTAAAGGGTTGCTTGCCCGGCTTAGCGAAGTAGGGACGGGAATGGATCAATCTATTTTTTTTGCTGGCTTCTGGCTACTTTTATTTCGGCTTTTTTGCGAAGCCGAAATATGCTTCGCTAAGAAGCGCGAATAAGAAATAAGCCAGCGGAGCCAGCGGAGCAAGAGAATGGCTCCTGGCTATCTAATCGATCGGTCCCCTCTTACCTAAAACAAGTTGTATTGGCTTATTTGTCCGCAAAGTTAATTTATTTTAATAATTTATTATAATAATTTAGCTTTATTATAATAAAAACCTCTACTATAGAATATAGTAACCTTTTTAAATTTTTGATATTTTCTCTAATATTCCACTTTTTTCAGTATAATAATTAATTATCTCTACATTAAATTGAGAACTTTAACCCTTTTTTTACCACTAAAATTTGTTTATATATTATATATTATATATTATATATTATATAGTACTTTATAAATATTAGGCGGTGTACTTCTTAGCGAAGCCTATTTCGGCTTCGCTAAGAAGCTGCGAAGCAGCGAAGCCTAGACCACGTCGCTTTATCCCTTACTTTTACTTCGCGATGCCGCGAAGCTTAGCGGCTTCGCTAAGTATACCCGGTAGCGACTGAATCGCTACCTGGATTTATCTCATTCCAGATTCGAACTAGAATCAGAATATTAGAAGTATTCTGCTCTACCATTGAGCTAATGAGACTTAAATTAATACCCATTTACTATTTTTTTATTGTTTAATAGCCTGGTACCTGGAACCTGGCTGCTTTATCCCTTACTTTTACTTCGCGAAGCCGCGAAGCCGTAAGAAGAAATCAGAAGTATGTGACTACGTCATAAAGCAGCCTGAGGTAGTAAACATTAAATTTTATTAATGTAAATCTAATCCGTCTTTTATGTAACCGCTAGTTAAAACTACAAATACTTGAGCTTGTATAAATGCAATACCTAATTCTAAACCAGAGAAAGCAATTATAAATGCTAAAGGTACTAAACCTAAAAAGAAGAATATAAAACCTGAAGTCATAATATTATAAGTAAATCCAGCTAATATATGTAATAACATGTGACCTGATAATATGTTAGCTGCTAATCTAGAATCTAAAGAAATATTTCTAGCTAAGTATGAAATAAATTCTATTAACACTAATAAAGGTAATAAAGCTAAAGGACAACCAGCAGGTACTAATAATGAAAAGAATTTTAAACCATGTTTTTGGAATCCTAAGATAGTTGCACCTAAAACGATAGTGAAACTAAGAGCAAATGTTAAAACAAAATGGCTAGTTGATGCAAAACTGTATGGACAACACGGGAAGTCTTATAGACTGCCGTGGTGGACTATATCTTAATCACTTAATTGTTATTGTAAAACAGGGTTAAATGATCTTTCACATGTAGTCTCTGAGGATCCTACTCATAACATGGCTTGTTATTTTGGTTTCCTGCTGATTGTTCATTGTTTCATCCTTTAAGATTTTAACTACGAAATTACGAAGTAATAATCGGTACCTAAAGGCATTAGAAGTTTCCAGCATATAGTGAAATTTGTTGTATTTTATTATTATTTATCTATGATATTACAATTATCTAAACATTTATTTATTCTTCTTTTATTGTTACTCTCTTTCTATTCATGTTACTTTGAATTAGTTTTATTGTTTCTTGCGGAGCCCCCTTCATTGTTTAAATGAGCTTTAGATTTTATTAGTTTGGCTATTTCTACAAAATCTAGGTAATCCTCTTTTTTAGTTCCTAATAATGGATACTCGTTTAAGAAAGGTATTAACTTATCATTTATATCTGAAAAAACTGTTACTAGGAATTGACCTTCATTACGTGTTGGTGTTTTGTAATATCTACCACAATTTAGATAAGTAACTATATCCTTTAACAATACTTCATCTTTAATATGTTGAGTTAATGAAAATCTTAAACTAACCCTGCTACTATTTTGAGTTATAACTTGGGAAACTACCTTCAGCCTCTATAAATCCTCTAATTCAGTTTAAGTTCTTAATCTTAACATTTAAAGTATTATATGTTACTGAAGGTCTCACTACTGCAAAAGCAGTAGGGAAACTCTCTTTAAACTTGTCTGATAGACCTCAGTTTAATGTAGCTTTAATTCCTACTAACTTCAATATACCTTCTATAGATAAATGCTCTTTATTCTTTATCATAGTTATAGCTTGTTTAAATAGAAGATAATCTGCTTTCTTTTGAGTTATTAAAGGATAACTATCAAAATGATCTGTGATTATTTGTAAATTTTTTAAAGAACTTACACGATATTGCATAGAATCAACTCCATGTTTATATATCTTTCCTGTTTTAAAAGTTCTTTGTATAGCTTCTAATAATTTAATATCCTTATTGTGTAAAGATATACTAAAAATAGGCTTAACTTGTCAACCAGTTAAGCTTCTATCTTGTTTAAATATTGAAAGAGAGAAACAACCTTCTCCATCTACAAATCCTGTAATGTAATCAGGATTAAGGTAAAAGGTATTTTTTATTGTTAAAACTATATCTAGGACTAGCCTTAGATATATTTATTTGTCTATCTGACTGAAGAGAAGAATATGATTGTATTTGAAATGCCAGGTTATGATTGCGTGGTAATCCTAATACTTCGGCGAAGCAAAACATGTTTGAGATAAATAATCATAAAATACAAAGGCTCCGGTTAACCATTCCTATTAAATTATTTATTAATATAAATATAAATAAAGTATAAATAAAAGGAAAGTATACTTGACCACTTTTGGCATTAATTTGATTTACTACTATACCATGTATTGTTGCATATAATGATTCTTGACTAATTGATCAGTTATTGCTTACTAATTTATTATTATTTATACTTAATATACTTAAGACTAATGTGAAAACTAATCCAATTGTTAAGTATAATCCGATATTTGTCATAGATATATGTAAATCACTTAGTATAGGTAAATCTATACTTAATAAATCTCTTATTTCAAATTGAGTTAAAGGACTAGTGATTTCTTTATTTAAATTGTATAAACTTAAAGTATTCATATTATACTTTAAGTTTTACTTATAGGCCTTAAAAAATAAATACACGGCTGAGTCAGAGTTTACCTGCTTTGTTTACTTCTATATCCCTTACTTTTACTTAGCGAAGCATATTTCATAGAAGCTTATTTCATAGAACCCTATTTCATAGAAGCCTAGACCACGTCGCTTTATCCCTTACTTTTACTTAGCGAACCCTATTTCATAGAATCCTATTTCATAGAACCCTATTTTCATAGAAGCCTGCGAAAGGATCAGAAGTAAGACAGGTTTGCTTCAGAAGACGCCAGCGCTGGCTGGCCGGCTGGCTGGCTGGCCAGCCGCCTTAGCAAAGTAAGCAGCCAAGAAGTCAGCCAGAACCCCTCCCTCATTACTTAGCGAAACCAGCTGCACTTTGTCGTACTGGCGTAGCCGGCTTACCAGCCGGCTAACTTCCGTCAGCTAAGTATAAAGGAGGCGTCTTTTTTACTACAGCTCGCGTCCGCAATTAGTGGTGATAGCACCCAACTACGTAGTGACTAAGTATATTATCTAGTGAATTTATCTAATAATGTTGATATAAAAAGACGAGATACAAATAAACTTACTATTCTTGGTAATACATATTTCGAAAATACGTAAGTAAGTAATACAATTATAGCAAAAGCAAATGTTACTTCGTTAATAAAATAAAAAGGTACTAATTGAGGCATGGTTTTATTATTATAATATTAAAATACTTCTAAATTTAACAGTATTAATGTTTAATATTAAACTAGAAGAGGGTGAGGGTGAACCTGCTAGTTTCGAGCTTTAGCTTGCGCAGCCGTAAAACTATGAAAAGATTTAGAAACTATAAATTAAATTAACCACAGAGTAATGTAAACTATCTAATATTAAAGAAGGATATATTCCAAGTATTACAGTAAATAAAACTAGTATAAATAATAATGTAAATTCTCTTTTTGTAGTATCAAATATATTTTCTTCAAAGAATTTAGTGAAAGAACCTCCAAATGTAATTCTATTAAACATATATATAGTATATGCAGCAGAGAATACTATAGATGTAGAACCTAATACACCTAATAAAGGTAATTTTTCTACCATACCATAAAGAGACATAAATTCTCCTATAAAATTTAATGTTAAAGGAGCTCCACAATTACCTAATGATAGTATAAAGAATAATATAGAGAATAAAGGCATAAGTTGAGCTATACCTCTATATAAGTATATCATTCTAGTTCCTGATCTATCGTATAATATACCTCAGCACATATAAATAAACCACTAGATACAAATCCGTGAGCTAATCCTAAAGTAATACTTCCTTCTATACCTTGAATTGTGTTACTAAATGCACCTATTAAATATACAGCTGCATGAGATACAGAACTATAGGCGATTAATTCTTTAACATCTACAGTTCTTAATGTACTAAAGCACGTATATTATAGTAATAACACCAATAGTATAAACTATAAGTAAAGATCTAATGTAGCTTCAGGTAATACAGGTAAAATTAATCTAAATATACCGTATAAACTTAATTTTAATACAATACCAGCTAATATAATACTTCCCCCTAAAGGTGATTAAACATGAGCTTTTAGTCAATTATTTAAAAATATTGTAGGTGTTTTTACAGCGAATGCTAAAAAGATAGCACCAAATAATATAAGTTGAGTAGTATAATCAAAGTTTGTTTTAAATAACGCATCAAAATCTGTTGTACCCATTATAGAATACATAGCTAAAATAGCTAATAATAAGAATAAAGATCCTCATACTGTATATAAGAAAGAAGTAACTTGCTCTTACTTGTCTTTAGATCCAAATAAACCTATTAATAAAAATAAAGGAGGTAAATACTTTCGAAAAATATATAGAATAATAATATATCTGATACTAAGAAACAGGCTAATAATAATGTTTCTAAGAGTAATATAGTGTTTAAATAAAATTTAACATTTTCTTTTATTGAATTTCAATTAGATAATAAAGCAATAGGTATTATTATAGTTGTTAATAATACAAAATATATAGAAATACCGTCTAGCCCTAAATAAATATCAAATAATTGAACATTATAATGTTCTTGTACAAATTGGAATTGATTTGTACTTGAATTGAAAAATATATAAACAATAAAAGATAAAATCATATTTACACTAGAAGTTACTAATGCTATTTTTTTATAAAATGTTACATTATAATTAGAGCCTTCATATGAAGTCAAACTAGATATAATAAATATACCTATAATTGGAATAATAAGTAAAAGAGTTAGAAACATAATAAAATTTAAATTTTCATCTAATTTAAAAATCATAACCTAGTATCATAATAAGAGAATATGATGTAATTAATCAATGTAGAAATCTAGAACAATATTCAGCATAGCGAAGCAAGCATATTGAATTTAACGACGTACACGTATACGTACACGTACACGTACACAGCTGAGCCGGCTGGTCTATTGGACCAGCCTTACTTCTGCTTGGCTACTTAGCGAAGCCGAAATAAGAAGTAAGCCAAGCAGTATTCCATACTGGCCGCTTCACTAGTAGGCTGGTGTGCAGACTTCGGGTGACTTGTTTGCGAACCCGCTTGGCTACTTTGCGAAGCATGCGAAGCCGAAATAAGAAGTTAGCTTACTTCTGGCTAACTTCGTAAGCAAGAGAAACAGCAGGGACTTCTGGCTACTATGAAATAAGCACAAATAGTTAATCCCCACCATCTGAATCCATAATATCAGGCATCTCAGTAGATTGTTAATCCCCACCATCTGAATCCATAATATCAGGCATCTCAGTAGATTGTTTTTCCAATACATAATCTAAAGGTGACTGTTTGGCATCCAATTTTTTGGAAGGATTTTCATCATTATATGATGATAAGGGACGTTTATTAGATTGATCTCCGTTAGATGAGGATTGAGCACTATGGTTAGAATTTTGATCCTGACTGTTATGTGAATTTTCATCATTAGTATCGCTTGAATAATATTCAGACTGACTGCTGTCTGAAAATTCAGACGACTCTTCCTTATTACTACGTACCGAAGGAGAAGATCTAACAGAAGGAGTACCAGGGGCGGCGTCTAGGGCTGAATCATAACTAACAGGAGAATTAGGCAAATCTCCCCCGTGCTTAAAAGCACGGTCGTCTAATTTTTCACACCATCTAGCCTCTTCTTTATTTACAAAAGGATAATCCTCACTACCCTTGGGTCCATAATAATCTAATTTAGATTGTTCTTTTTTTATAACCTCCCTTAGTACTTGAGATGAAACCCCTGGATGGCTTTCCGCGTATTTTAGGAGTAATTTATTAGTAACTTCCTCATGATGCCGCTCAAGTTGTGGCTGTATAGAATACTTATTTTTATATCTTTCTAGAAGCTGTTCAAATTGTTCTTTATTTCTACATTGATCAGCTAAATCAGCAAAACTAGGATACCCTGGGTGTTTAAAAGAGGGTTTAGTATTATTATTAGCCTTTATATCCTCTATGATCTTGTTTACAAAAGATTTTTTTATTGAATACTTCTGAGATGTAGAAAAATTTTTATAAAAATTTTTTCTAAAATTTTTTCTACATTTTCGATTTTGATTTTTAAGTTTAATTGATTTCATTTATTTTTATGATTATTTTCATCTAATTTAAAATTCATAACTTAGTATCATAATAGGAAATTATGATGATTTTGTTTAAAGCCTTAAAGCCTACTTGTGTTTGTGTTTATGTGGCGGCGTCTACGCCGCCGCAGTATTTATGTGGCGGCGGCTACGCCGCCGCAGTGTTTGTGTGGCGGCGGCTACGCCGCCGCAGTACGCAGTGTTAACCCGTTATCCTGTTATGCTACTACTGCGGCGGCTACGCCGCCGCCAGCATCAAGAGCTTGCGCCGACTACGTCTACGTCTACGTAGACGTAGTCTACTACGTAGAGCAAACAAAGATAAATAAGTACTCTTTGCTGACTACTACGTATACGTAGTCAGCGCTGGCTGGCATACTTCTTATTTCATAGTAGCCAGCAGCAAAAATATAATATATATTATATAGTTATATTTATTACAAAGATATCGAATGCATATAAAGTAGAAGGTAATAATATAATAAAAGCAAATAATAAAGGTAATAATACTGTTCAACAGAATGACATTAATTGGTCAAAACGTATTCTAGGGAATGAAGCTCTTACTCATATAAATATGAAAACTAAAAGAGAACTTTTAATACCTAAAATAAGACTATATCATAGACCACTTTCAGCAAAAGTACTAACAATATTTTTCATGCTATTATATTCTGCAGACATTACTCAATCTATATCAAATACATAAGCTCCTAAATTATTTATAAAGTTAAATCAATATAATAGATTAAATCCTAATAAATAACCACCTAAAAACAGTATACTTGTTAATATACACATTAATAAAATACTACCATATTCAGCTAAGAAGAAAAAAACGAATACAACTGCAGCGTGTTCTGTCATAAATCCACTAACTAGTTCAGATTCAGCCTCTGCTAAATCAAATGGAGCTCTATTAGTTTCTGCTACAGAACCTATAAAAAATATTAAGAAAATAGGAAATATAGGCAATACTAGTCATACAGCTTTTTGAGCTTGTATATTTATATTTAAATTAAGACTACTAGTTATCATGATAATTAAAAGTATAGCTGAACTTAAAACTAATTCATAACTAATTAATTGGGCTGTACTTCTAAGAGAACCTAAAAAAGCATATTTACTATTAGCACTTCATCCCGCTAATAAAATACCGTAAGTAGCTAATGATGAAACAGCTAACATATATAATATACCTAACTCTAAGTCATTTAAAGTTAAACCTGGTCCATAAGGTATAACTCCATAACCTAATAAAGAGAAAGCTAAAGTAACAACTGGTCCTAAGAAAAATAATATAGTATTAGCTTGTGTAGGTGCAACATATTCTTTTAAAATTAATTTTAAAGCATCCGCAAAAGCTTGTAATAATCCATAATAACCTACAGCATTTGGCCCTAATCTTCTTTGCATACTTGCCATAGTTTTTCTTTCGGCTACTGTAACATAGGCTACTGCTAATAAAGCAGGCAACATTAATAAGATTACCTCTAATACAGATAAAAGAGTTGAAGTATAATACATTTATTTGTTAAAATAAGGATTTTGTATTATAATTACTTAATAATAAATTTATTAAAGCATTATATAAATAAATAATCCATAAAAATATTCCTAAAAAATTAGGCGTTAAATTTTTTCATTAGTATATTAACCTAACATAATCCTATTTAAAAGGGAGTACTAGTACGTAGTACGTAGTACGTAGTACGTAGTACGTAGTAGTACGGCTGGTTTATCCCTTCTTTTACTTTGTTACAAAGTAAGGGATAAAACAACCCGGCAGGCTTCTAGCTTTGCTTAGCTAGAAGCCTGCAAAGCTAAGTATACCCGGTAGCGACTGAATCGCTACCTGGATTTATCTCATTCCAGATTCGAACTAAAATCAGAATATTAGAAGTATTCTGCTCTACCATTGAGCTAATGAGACTTTTAGCTGTTAAGCTAAATTTTAATATTTAAGGCTTGCTTCGCCAGCCTTAAATTATTAATATATTAATACTCCACTTTGTAATGGTAAACTTACAAAAGCATGAGGTTTAGGTGGACTACTTAATGCTCATTCTAAACTAGGATAACTTCTGTTTAAAAGAGCTTGTAAAGTATCTGTGTAATATTGTACAGATAATCAAGGATTTCTGCTTGCAACTTTTCCTTCTACTAATTGTTTGTATACTACGTATAAGAATAATCATGCAGCTACTACGCTAACAATAGAACCAAAACTACTAATTAAATTTCATCCTGCAAAAGCATCAGGGTAGTCACTAATACGTCTAGGCATTCCTTGTAATCCTAAGAAATGTTGTGGGAAGAATGTTAAATTAACCCCTATAAATAAAACTCAGAATTGAATTTTAGCTAAAACGATGTTATAATTTAAACCTAATATTTTAGGTATTCAGTAGTATCAACCACTAAACATTGCAAAAACAGCTCCCATACTTAAAACGTAGTGGAAATGCTTTATTTTAATTTACCGCAGGTGCAGACTTGCTTCGCCCTTGGCAGCCAGTATTATATATTTGAAATTGAAGATTAAATTTAAAATGAATCAACAGGAGAACTAGGTAAAGAATCAACAGAAGAACTAGGAAAAGAATCACTGTCATTAACAGTAAATTCAGGAGTTCCAAGAATCATAGTTCTATATTGATTTTTACGAGCAATTCTATCATAGAACATAGCTTCTCTATATTTATCTAAAAAATAGGAATGAAACCCATCTAATCTAGATGCACCTGATGCAAGAGGTTTTTCCATATCTAGTTTATTAATGACGTTATAAATAGTTCTAGTTTCATGTTGAATTTCTAACGCTAGTTTTGCTCACCATATACTAGTGACATTATTACATTCACTAATAGAGTATACCCATAATATACCTATATAACCCATACTTGCTTTTAATGTTCGGTATAACTTATTTTCTCATAATACGGACGGATTTTTAATACTATTATACGTAACTATATAGAATAATTTAAAGCCTTAAATAAGCATATACATATAAACCCTAATCCCATAGATATTAAAATTATAAAACCTAATTTAACATATATACTAATATTTAAATTAATTATTATAATTAATATGGGATTTTTATATATACCAAAACACTAAACAAAAAAATCTTCAAAATCAATAATAAATAATATTCAGTAGCCCTGGAAGGGCTGGTTAAACTTCATTTAATCAAAAAATGAATAAACAAAATAAACTAAAAAAAGTCAAAATATGCATAAAGCCAAAATATTATTAGTTTATTTAAACCTTAAAATTTAACTTTATATATATTTTGGCTTTTGGACTATATCTTTATCTGTAATAAATATACTATTTATCATTTATGGGGACTCCTCCTTTCCCTGCTTAGCAGAGGGATCAGGTGAGGAGGCCACTAAATAATTTTTTACAAAAGGAATTTTATATCATAATGGATTTTCATATTTAATTCAATCAATTATAAAGCTTGAATATATTTTGTGCTCTGCACTATGTTTAGGATATGTTTTGTATTTTTCTAATTTCTATAAAAGATTTAATCTTAGTTACTCTATAAAATTTAATATCGAATATAATCTATGTCATAAAATAATCATATATAAATAGCATATTATTAACATTTTGAAATTTAAATGCGATAGATATAAACTTTTTATTTAATCCTGAACTTGAAGATTTAGTACGTTTAATAATAAAAGGCTTGCAATTTAATACAGTATTATCAAAGTTTAATTTAGATGTGTATTCATTATATTGGAATTCTAAATTACATTCTATTCTATTTCCTGAATAATTAAATACTATAGAACCGTCAGTATCTATTAAACCTGCATAATATGAATCATATAATTTTATATTATAATCAGCTTCAATATAATCTATATTGTATAAAGAACAAGCTTCTTTAAAACCAGGTACTTTGATCCAGTTAATCCATTAATACGTTCTAAAATATATTTCATATCTGGTGCTCGAGATACTATATATATTGAATAAGGTTTATTTTTATCTGTTCTAATTCTACCTATATGTAAATAATTTTGTATGCGTGTTAAAATTCTAATATCTCTGTTATGTAATTTTATTCTTATTTGTTTAAGAACTCTTTGTTTATGGCGCTGCTGCTTTGCAGCGCTCGTAGAATTTATTCTAATATCAAAATTACCATCTCCATCTATTATACCTGCGAATCAATTTCAAAATTTATACTCTTCAGTATCAGATAACTGACGTGTAGTCTCTGAGAATCCTTTACAGTTTTCTGCTGATTGTGTATTCATAAGTTGTGAACTTATTGCAATATTGTTATTTTGACTATTTAAAAGAAAAATATTCTTACTAACATCTAATTTATAAAGATAAGCCGTATAAATAAATAGTAAACAATATGCAGATAATACAGTTTCCAGCATATAGTCAGTTGCAAAATAGTACTTAAAAGAAGATGTACTATTCAGGCCCATTTGAGCTACTACGTAGTAAGTATCGTGGAAAGCTATATCAAGAGATGCGTTAGCTAAAACTACACCACTTACGAACAAAAATTTAAGAGCTTTAGCTTGCGCAGCCATCATTTAATCTTTCATAGCTAAATATGTAACTATTATAGCTACCTCCTATTTTAGCATATTTTTTTATTGTACTATGGCTTATATTTAAAGCTTTCTGTGCGACCGTTACTCCTTCATATTTACACAAGAAATTTTTATTAATATCATACACAAATACTGCTTTTTTAATATGACTGTTATTATTTATATTTAATATTAATTCGTCACACTCTTTTAAAGTTCAATTAGCTATAACAGGGGTATCTTCTATATTATAAGGCAGATTGGTAAAATACCATTCTCCTCTAAATATGGTTTGCTCTTTTATAGCTTCAACAATTGTGGAATGATTTGATTGAATTAATTTAGTTAAAGTTGAAACAGAAGGGAAAATAACTAATAATTCTTTAAAAGAATTATAAACATAAACAGGGTAAGCTGATTTAGCTTCTATAATTCTTACTATACTTTCTGTCGAATGACTTTTGTTGTAAAAAGGATTATTTTCACCCGTTAAAGCTTTTGATATTAAACTCTTAGTTATATCACTATGAACCCTATTATTAGCTAATTTAGATAATAATTGTTTAGTCTCTTCTGTATGTTTATAACCTAAAAGAAGAATAACCCTGTTTTAATACGTTATAATAAGGCATCATTGACGTTATATAATAAGTTTCTCTAACCGTTAAGTATTTGGGTTCTACATATTCTAAAATATGTAGAGTAAAATTAGATTGATCATATTTAAGTAGAGCTTTTACAATGGGCATATTTGCATTTTGTCTAGCTTTTAAAAAAGTATTATTAAGATAGTTTTTCATTCTAGAAGCTAAATTAATAGAACTACCTACATAAGAATGACCGTTTATATTATTTATTAAACAGTAAACACCTGATCTCTTTTTTAGTTGTATTAATATAGAAAGTCTATCTTGTTTTAAATTAACATGGGCTCCGCCAGCCCTTTAAAGGAGCTGGGCTCCGCCAGCCTGCAAATTTTGGGTGTTATATTCTTTATTATTAGAAGTAGAGTAACGGCGAACAATAGTATTCTTAAAATTAAAACTATTATAGGAATGATTTAATAAATTATTATTTCATGGACTATATCTTCTCGTAAATAAATCACGAGGATCACGTGTAGTCTCTGAGGATCCTACTAAGGTATTAAATACCCGTTGGTTTCCTGCTGATTGTTCAAAATTATACATTTTTACTGAACTTAAGAATCCTAGTAGTATAATTGTCAGAACTTCCCAGCATATAGTGATCTTTAAAGGGAGAGCTAAGTGGTTTATTAACCCTCCTATTGTAAACATAAATACAAATCCTAAAGCGAATAACATAGAAGGAGTTAATTTTATAGATCCTCCGTATGATGTAGCTAATCATGAGAATATTTTAATTCCTGTAGGAACTGCAATAATTAAAGTAGCAGCTGTAAAGTATGCTCTTGTATCTACGTCTAAACCAACTGTATACATATGATGCAAAACTGTTAATAAATATTTTATATTTACCCATACAAGGCGCAAGCTTGCCATGCTTCGCCGACCCCAAAGGGGTAGAGTATGCTTCTTTCACAAAAAGTATCGGACTATATCTTCATCTTTTGGGCCTTTCCTGTTTTATTTGCTATACTATTATTTAAATTGATTTGTTTTTGTAAAGTTCTTACTTGTGATAATCCTTCTTCAGTTAAATGTAATTTATTAGACACTTGGTTATGAACAGTTAATCATTTTTCAAAAGAAAGAGCTTTTTAGTTGTAATGGAAATAACTTAAAGTATGCTATTACATCATTTAACACTTTAAATCCAGTAACTGTATAACGATACACATCATCAGTACCAGATCTTAATGTTACTTTTCCAAATCCAAATAATTCGTATATTTTATTTAGTATAAAAATATCTTTTTGGTCTAATATATAACGCATTTTTATAACATGACCTAATATATATCTAGAGTTTCCTGTAATAGATACATTAAAACATCCTTCAGCATCAGTAAACCCGGATAATCAGCCATCCTGTAGTGTAACCGAAACAGGAATATTGTTTAACTTTATAGTTTCAGAACCAAAACGATTATTTAAAGCATTAACTCATAGAGCTAGTTGCTTTATTCTATGGTTTTGAGCTAAATTTCCATTAAATAAAAAAGCTAAAAGTAATATATGTGAAGGATTATCAACCATTCATCTATAAAAACCATTGTTTTTGTTAGCTCCGCCTGCCTGCGAAGCAAGACTTTTTCCTGGCTTCGCAGGGAAATGTTTAACTACACCAATGTTAAATTTGTATTGTATTTTATGAAGTATATCACTTTCTTTTTGAGTAAGAACAAAACGCACTCTTTTACCTTCATCATAAGTTTGAATAGCTCCATCTCCTTCTGCAAACCCGATAAATCAAGTTAACCATTCATCAGAAAGATGGTTTCTATTTTTAAATAATAGATTATAATAAGCATGAAAAGCGAAAAAAGATGTTTCGCGTGTAGTCTCTGAGACACTCTGTTTGTTATCTTTTTTAACCGAAGTCGAAGCTTCGGCTACAGAATACAGGGACAGATTGTCTGCTGATTGAGTATAGCTAATTAGATTTTACATACAGAGTGCTATTAACACTAAACTGTTCCAGCATATAGCGAAATTAATTATATTCCTTATATCACTATAAGGTGAAGCCATCAATATACAACTTCAAACTATGAATCCTAATATTCCAATAGACATCATAGCATAAACCCAAGTTTTAGAATTTGACCAATATTTTAATCTAATTATTTCCGCAGCAGGCATACTTCGTCAGCAAGCAGCGAAGCAGCGAAGCCGCGTGAGGCTGACCTAATATGCGACTACTTATGCTTTAACCTTTATATTATAATTCGAATGGTAGTTTACTAAGTCTACGAAGTATTCGTAGACTAAACTAACGCGAAAGGTGCTAACATAATGTATCAGATATTAAATCTAATCATCACCTCCAGTATAATCAGGACCTGTTTCATTAAGTAAATCTTCTACCATTTCACTGGGTTTTTCTAAATTAGAAACTAAAATTGTTTTTATATTTTGTTTCTCTTGTCTACATTCTCTAACCTCTTCTACATGTTTTTCTTTTCATTCAGCTCTCTCTTTTTCATATTGATCTTTATTATTTTTATAATATTCTCCTTTTTTTATTTCTTTATTTATTTCTTCTTCTTCTTTTTCAAAAGCTTGAGTAAGTTTTTTAAACCCACTAGCTTCTATATCTACTTTTTTATCGAAATATGCTACTGGTTTTAGTTTATCGGGATACTCGCCTTCTAAACCTAAAGCTTTGGTAACAGTACCAACTTTAATTTTATCTTTATTATCAATGTATTTATTGTAAATTTCATCTGCTTTCTTTTCGTTTAATTTATCATAGCCGTCATTTATACGATCTATTAACTTTACCTCAATTTTTTCTTGTTTATCCATTCAAGTATCTATTTTATCTTTAGCGGATGATAAAAAAGTTTTAGATGAAGCAGACGCCTGCTGGCTAGCCTCCGAACCAGATAAAGAAGAATTATCCGCTTTTTGGTTGGCTTTATCTTCAGCCAACTTAACTTTATAATCCTCCAATTCTTGTTTTTGTAGTCTAGCCTTAGCAAGAATTCGTTCAATATCTACAAGATTAAAAGAATTTTTTGAAAATGATCTAGCTATAATAAACATATTGGGATGTTTATTAGAATTAACGCTTAATATATATAAAGTTGAACGTTTATTCTTTTTATTAAAGTGAATTTTAAAAAATATTGTAGCAGTATGTATATAAATAATGGTGTCACATAGGAGTGTCTCTATAATCAGTAACTTCATAATACATTGATTATTAAAATTAGAAACCCGTATATTAAAAGTTGTGGAATTGAAAGGGATTTTGGTCCTTTCTATCTCGTCAATCTAGCACCTTTTTTGCATTAACATTATTTGGTTAAGAAAAAAAGGTGGTTATCCCCTTCTCTAGTTCTGATCCCTTACTGATCCCTTATGTGCTTTGCTTGAAATAAGCAAACAAGGGATCAGGCAGCTTCAGAAGTCAGTACAGTTCTAAATTCAAGCCCAGACTTGTGACCCAGGCTCTTTTAATATAAGGGTATTGGTCTTCCAATAATTTATATTATTAATATTGATTATATAGAATTATTCTAAAGGGACACTCGAGTCCTTAGCTTACAATAAGATGTACTACTGAGGATTGCATAGCAAGGGGGCTAGCCTATGCTATAGCAACTTTTATCTCGATAACCGTCTCAACCTAGCTTAATCTTAGATACTAAGGACTGTTGTGATTATATAAAATGAAAACATTTTTTGTGTTTACTGTATACTCTACAGTTTACACGGCGAAGGAAACGGCGAAGCAAACGGCGAAGGACACGGTGAAGCACACGGCGAAGCACACGGCGAAGCAAAAAAAAAATATAAAATTGGAAATATATCGTGATAAGTAGTACCTAGTACGTAGCTTGAGCGAAAAATAATAAATAAGAAGAGAATAATAAATAAGAGAATAATAAATAAGAGAATAATAAATAAGAAGAAAATTATAAATAAGAGATTAATAAATAAAAAGAGAATAAAACAAGGTAGGCTCAAGGATTAAAAAATTGTATAGAGATTTAGAAAAGTAATCCAGTGCTTCTTTATTTCTTTATTTCTTTATTTCTTTATTTCTTTATTCCTTTATTTCTTTATTTCTTTATTTCATTGAAATAAAGAAATAAAGAAGCCTTAAATAAAACAAACAGTAAAATATTTTTTTTGTATTTAAGCCGCATAATAACTGTCCACTTTAGGATGTCAGTATGCAATCTAAACCACTAGATCTAGCTATCTTAATTATTTAATAATTATTAACTAAATTTAGTTAATAATTAACCTCTTTCAAGGCTACTTAGAGTATACCTTAAATACAGAGAAATTTTCTGTATCCAGTACCGTCTACTCGTTGCTCTTTTATCCTAAATAGCTTCTGGTGAACCATGCTGTGAATAGGAACTTAGATCCGCGATTACCCATTTACTATTTTGGTAGTTATAATTAAGTTTGTTACTATATCTTACACATTACTGCAAGGCTTCTCAAAGTTACCTTTGATTGTTAGTACTTAATTCTTTAGGGCTTCCCCGGAGTTTGATACTGACGAACTTAATAGAAACTTGCTAAAGGTTTCTTAAATTCCTATGTAACCAAATATAGATTTATTTGAGTTAGCTGAAATAGTTGTACTTATTATAGCAAAACCAGGTATAATTAGAATGTACACTTCTGGGTGCTACATTTTTTTATTGGCTTTGCTTCGCTAGAAGTAAGCAAAAATGTGTGGACCATATCTTTAAACATAAAGTTTATTCATAATTATTTCATTTATTCATAAAGGTATCTCAGCTTTTAGATAATAAAGATCCTGAAGGTGCAATATGAGCTTTCATAGCCTTCAATTCATAAAATTTAGGTATTAAATGCAATCTATTCTTTTTAGCTGATCTTGAAGGGTATTTTTTAAAATAATTAATTAAATTAAGTATATCTTCTTTCTTAGTAACATATCATTTAAAAGAACCATGCCCACCTCTATCTATATAAACATAACCTCCAAACAATTCAACTAAAGGTGTAAGAATTTCAGAAGTCTTTTGACCCGCTGAAATAGATAGTTGTCAATTAGAACTATTTATAGTAATTGTTCCATCTGCATCAAAAAATCCCGATAATCAACCGTTATCTACAGTTAATTTATTAGGATAATTTAAGGTTATGTCATATTTAACACAAATATAATTTAATTGTATTAATCTAATAGGGTTTCTTATGTGCCCATTTACATCATTAATAAGCTTTAATAAACCTTCTTTATTATGTAATCTATACCTTAATGCACTAAGACCGGATCTTAATTTAATTGAACCACCGTAAATATTTTTTACAGTTTGTAAAGCTCATTCATCTCTTATATCCATGGTAATTTCTAAGCTTGCATAACCTTTCTTAGATAATGAAAAACAACCATCACCGTCTATTAATCCGGCTAATGTTGCTTTAATCTAAAATGTTTATCTGAGTTATTGTTTAAATTATAAATTGATCTTATGTTTAACAAACGTATGGCCTCTGAAGTTCCTACTAGCGTGCTAAGCGCGTTGGTTACTTGCGAATTATCGTAAATTTTCAGGATTTTTACTATAGCGGTATACAATACGGAGCAGGTACAACTTATGCTAATAGTACCTAATAAATATAAAACGAACTCCTCGCTTATAGTTTGTTGCGATAAATTTTCATTTAAGGGCCACATTTGACCGAAGAATCAGAAAAGATGTTGGTATAATATAGGATCACCTCCACCAGCTGTTTCAAAGAATGATGTATTAAAATTTCTATCTGTAAGAACCATAGTAATTCCTCCTGCAAGTACAGGTAAAGATAATAATAATAATACAGCTGTTATAACTACAGCTCATCCAAATAAAGCTAATTTGTGTAATCTTATTCCAGGTGTTCTCATATTTACAACTGTAGTAATAAAGTTTATAGATCCTAATAAACTACTTACTCCCTGATAAATGTAAAGCAAATATAGCTAAGTCAACACTAGGTCCACTATGACTTTGTAATCCTGATAAAGGAGGATATAAAGTTCAACCTGTACCTACTCCACCTTCTATACAGGCAGAGAATACTAATAGTATTAAACTAGGTGGTAATAGTCAGAAACTTATGTTATTTAATCTAGGGAAAGCCATGTCAGGCCCACCTACCATTAAAGGCATTAGGAAATTCATTTAATTGTAATCGTTAAATTACATTTGGACTATATCTTCATCCATTGTATTAATGGAGTATAACGTGTAGTCTCTGAGGATCCTAAATAAAAAGTATATTTTATTTTGGTTTCCTGCGGATTATCCATTGTTATTTTTATTAGCTTTAAGGGTTATGTACGTTTAGAATACTAAATCTAAATTTTCACCACTCCTATAATAAAACTTTAGGAACTTCCCGCATATAGTTATATAATAAGAGAGATATTACTATCTCCCACGGCAATTTCTTAATCTAAACTTTAACTATCTATAGTATCTAAGTGAGAAAAATCAAATTGTTTACGATTATTGTTAAATTGATCTTTAATTTTTTGGATTTCCTTTATACTTTCAGCTGTTAAAGGTTTACCATTACGTAATTGAATTTGTTCAACTACATATTTTCAATCTTTATACGCTAAACGTTTTGAAGAATATAAAGGATAACGATCAAAGTATTCTATAGTTTTTTTATGACTTTCTGAATTGTGGGATATTACCATAAAAGCATAAAAAATTTTATCTTTTTGTTCTCTAGATCTAGAGTATAAATTAACCTTTAGATATCTAGCTATTTTATCTAGTATTTCAAAATAACTTATACCACCTTGAACTATTGAAACATCTCTATGGTAATTTTGTCTTAACTCTATACGGAAAAAAGCTTGCACTCTTTTTGAAGTAACCACTCCTTTTTTCTTTCTATCCGTTAAAGTTATACTAAAATTCCCGTCCCCGTCTGTAAACCCTGCTAATCAACTATTACTGTCTATAGGGGATAAATCTAAGTCTAAATGTTTAATATCTGTATGCATATTATCATTGTATCAAGTGATGGCACGGTGTAATGCTTCTATCTTAGGTGTACGCATATAACCATTTATAATATGGATTATTTTTATAACATCATCCCCTATTTTGAATACTTCATAACACACAACCTTGATTTTCTTTTTTATAGACTTTACCTGCTTGAATAATAGATGCTAATTTTTCAGCTAAAGGGCTGTCATTTAAACTAAAGACAATAATTATTTTAGGTGCATATTTTTTAGCTTTTGAATTCTTATCATGAACAGCAAATGAACCGTCCGCTTCAATTAATCCTGCTAAATATGGGCCTAAACGTAACAAATTTAAATTATTTTTCGCCCTTCGCCAGCCACCTTCATACGAAGATACTAATGTAGTTAAAGTTTGTAATTTAATTTTACCAAAACCTCCTATTAATGCTGGCATAACCATGAAGAATATCATTAATATAGCGTGTGCTGTTATTATACTATTATATAATTGGTTATCTGAAATATATTGAACTCCCGGTCCACTTAATTCTAATCTTATTAATACAGAAAAAGCTGTCCCAAGTAACCCAGAAAATAAAGCAAAAATTAAATATAATGTTCCTATATCTTTAGCATTAGTAGATAAGGATCATCTTTCAACACCCATAGATATCGAGGATGTTAACCTATTATACTGCTCATCTTCACTTTCTTTCTTTAAAAACAAAAATCTTTTCTAATTACTATGTTGTTATTAGTAGTAACTAGCGGATATCATCACTTCTGAATTTATTATTTCTAATAAATTTTATAACAACAAGTTGTAGTAAAGAAATGTAGTAGGGGGAAATTAGTGTGTACTTATATAGAGATTTACGGAGAGATGAACCTCAAATAAGTAACCATTTACTTCATAATCTATTCCGGTGCCATTTACTTCATAATCCATAACGGCTTTTTTGAACTATACCAGCTCCGCTTCTCCATAATTTAATCGCGTAAATTGGACAAAGTATAGGCGTAACGATGTAAGGGAGGGTCCCTTAGTTCTGATCTCTTATTAACCTTTGCCCCTTGCTTTTAGTTATCACCCTTACCGGAAGGAGGATAAATGAAAAGCCTTGCAACATTTTTTAATATATTGTAGTATATTATGGTTTAATATATTGTACTATCTTATGCAACGTAAAGTAATAAAAATGCCATCATTAAAGCAAATAAACCTGTGGCTTCGGAAAAAGCAAATCCTAAGATAGCATATGAAAATAATTGACCTCTTAATGAAGGATTTCTTGCTACACCTAAAATTAAAGCTCCGAAAACTACTCCTATTCCTACACCTGCTCCTATTAACCCTGTTGTAGCTAAACCTGTACCGATTATTTTTGCAACTTGTATCATTGAATTATATATATATAATTACATATTTATTAGGCTAATTTATAAGAAAATTTACTTTATTACTATTAATATTGTAATTTTTATTTTAATTTTAGGTAAACCACGAATTAGTACTGAATAAGTTAAAGTAACTTATTCCAAGGATAGCTTATATGCTGATATACCTTATTTAAAGCTTGCGCAGCCTTAATAAAAGGAATATTCGCTATATTTCTATAGAACTTATAATTTATAACGGCTCTTCTGCTTGTCTGCACCTTTCGCCTCGCCTCAGTACCCTCCCTACTTCGTAGCTTCTGAGTTTGTGAGCTTCTTATTTCATAAGAGCTTATTTCTTTGCGAAGCATGCGAAGCCGAAATAAAAGTAGCCAAAACCCTATTTGTTATTTCGGCTTCGCTAAGTAGCGAGAAGCTGGGCTCACATGGTATAAATCAAATTTGGTTTGCTTTTTCTTTTTTTTCTTTTTTCTTTTTTCTTTTTTTCTTTATCTTCTTGCTGGCTACGCAGTACGCAGTACGCAGTACGCAGTACGCAGTACGCAGTAGTCAGCCTTCTTAATTATTATCATCGGTTTTATTTGCGAAAGTCGCACTTTGACCGTAAAGTGTTAAAATACTAATTGAAAATAGTAAAGCTAAAGAAGATAAATCTAAGTTTTGAAGGAAAGAATAGTATACGGATGTGTATGCAATAAATCCTATTAATATGAATAAGGCATAATTTGTAACAACACCGGCATTCAGGCTAGATATAATTTTACTAATCTTAATTAATAATTTTTCTAGACCAAAGGGCCCTAAAAGTTCTATACTACCTTTATCTAAAATTTTCGTAGTTTGACCTCCCATGTTTAGAACTAAATTAACTATAAATTTATTATAGAAATATTCAACTAAGAAACGCTGGTTAAAGAATCCATAAATAGAATGACCTAAATTAGATAATTTAAAACTGTTTATTAAATTAGGGAAGAATTCTGAATAAATTATAGCTATAGCTGTAAATGATACTGTAAAGAACAAAGGCAATAACTTAAATGTAGTAGGTACCGCAAATTCAGTATCTATTAATATTTCATGTATAGGGTGAATAAATATACTATTATCTGTAAAGAATCCTGAACCTAAACCTATAAAAATATCTTTAGTAATATAACCAAAATATATAGAGAAAATAGCTAATACTACTAAAGGTAAGCTTAAGAATATGTCACCTTCATGTGCATGTTTATAAGAAACTATATTTCCATTAGGATTAGCTAAGAAAGTAAGATATAGAACTTTTACAGAATATAAAGTAGTAAATATTGCACCTATAACAGCAATAACGTAAACAGCTATACTGCTAAAGTAATATTGTCCATAAGCGGATTCTAATATAAAGTCTTTACTATAAAATCCAGTCATAAATGGGAAAGCCACTAAACTAAGACTTGCTATTAATATAACAGAATAAGTTAATGGTAAGAATGCTCCTAACCCTCCATATTTCTTAAATCTTGGTTATCCGCTACCGCATGAATAACTGCACCTGCACCTAAGAATAATAATCCTTTATAGAAAGCATGATTAACTAAATGAAATAAAGCTATATTATAAGAAGATAAACCTATTGCAATTACCATCATACCTAATTGGCTCATAGTAGAGTAAGCAATGATTTTTTTTATATCTTGTTGGAATAAACCTACAAGAGAACTAAATACTGTAGTTATTGCACCTAATCATAGACATATTAATAATACAGTTGAACTATATTCGATTAAAGGAGATGAACGTATTAATAAGTATACTCCTGCGGTTACCATAGTAGCTGCGTGAATTAAGGCAGAAACAGGTGTAGGCAAAAATGTTGATTTTCATTATGTACTTTTATTGTACGTATACGATGAAAATACTCAATAACTTCCGTTATTGTTCGGACTATATCTTCAATTAATTGATAAGTTTAGTAGCCCAGAGGGCTCAGAAATTTTATAATAATTCTACCTTAAAGGTCTTAGATGTTTTTTATCTTTAACTAATCCATAAATTTTTAATCATCTTTTATATGATATAAATTTTTTAGTTTTTAATGGATAATTTTTAAATATAGTAAAATTTTATTTAATTTACCAAAATTTACTACTGTATTGTATCCATTATAACTTTTAACATGAGTAATATAACCATTGATTTTCTCAGCTAAGTCTTTACTAAATCCTATATCATCTTTCTTTTGCCCGGGGCACGATATAACATATCTTACAGTTGTTATAGTTTGACTAGTTGACTTAGATACTGAAGTAGAAGAAGTAAAACAACCTTCAGCATCAGTAAATCCTGATAATCATGCATTATTTAAAGTTAACTCATGTTTATCTTCTATACAATGTATATTTGTTTTATATACTTTGTTAAAAGCATCAACTCATACTTTAAATTGATTTAATTTATAGCTAGTTACAATATTACCATTAAATATTTGAATTAATTTAAGGATATTTTTTTTATCCCTAACTCTATAATGATGAGTTTTATTTACTTTATCTTGTACGATCGGATCGAATCCTAATTCCTTCTTTATATAAAACAGTATTTGAGCATCCACACTAGATTGTGTGATTTTAAACTCTAAATGCACATCTTTTATTACAATGAGATCCATCTCCTTCGGTAAAACCTATAAATCATCATTTAAACTTATCATTTATATTAATTGCTTTATGTAGTCTCTGAGGAGCCTTCAATTTTAGGAATTTCCTGCGGATTGTCCCTCTTCTTGGATTTTGCCAAAGTCTTCTACTAAATAGACAGAGGACCAAGAATTAAAACGGGATGTTCCCGCATATAGTGAAGTTTAAGGAGAGCCCTATTTAACAAACCCTCCATAGCCATAGGTAATCAAATATGAAGACCTACTTGAGAACTTTTGGCCATAGCACCTATTAATAAACATATACCTATTATAGTTACAATATTTTCATTAATATAAGGACTTAATGAGAATACTGTTGTATAATCTAAATTTCCTAAAGATCATAATATAGCAAATATACCTATAGTTAAAAGACAATCCCCAACTCTATTAGTCAAGAAAGCAGACATAGAACTTTGATTAGCTGCTATTCTAGTAAATCAAAAACTAACTAAAAGGTATGAACAAACCGCAACACCTTCTCATCCTACAAACATTAATAAATAATTATTAGCTGTTACAAGTATTATCATCATAAAAGTAAACAAGCTTAAATAACTAAAAAATCTTTGATTGTGAGGATCTGCACTCATATAACTTATTGAGTATAAATGAACTAAAGAACTAATTATTAAGACAGGAATTAACATAGATACTGTTAAACTATCAAATTGAAAGCTTCAAACAATATTAAATGATTCACTATTTAATCAAGGAAACAGATGTAAATATACAGGGCTATTGTTAAATCCTACTTCTAAAAACGCTATAATAGCTAAAGTTGTTGTAATTATTATACTTGAACAACCTAAAAAACGTGCTCCACTAACTCCTACTTTTCTTCCGAAAAATCCTGAAACTATTGATCCTAATAAGGGTAATAAAATTATACTTAAATACATTATTTATATTCTATTGCTATACTTCCTCTTAATCTATAAAAAGCAACTAAAATACCTAAACCTATTGCAGATTCAGCTCCTGCAATAACTATAATATATATAGCATAAGTTTGCCCTATTATATCATCCATGTTGATAGAACTTATCAATATTAAAAATGTTATAGATAATAACATTATTTCTATTGAAATAAGCATTAATAAATATTTCTATTAAATACGAATCCTAAGATTCCTATTAAAAAAAGTATTAAAGTTAAACTCATATATTATATTTATTTATCTCAAATTATTCGGGTACAATATCTTAAATTTATATTGCAAATAAATATATTTTAATAATAAATAATTAAAAATATAATATTTAAGGGTACATGAGACTCGAACTCACATCTTAGCGGCCGTAATGCTCTTCTTTACCATTAAGATAATACCCTTTTTACTTTTTACTATACTCCCTTAGCGAAGCATATTTCGGCTTCGCATGCTTCGCAAACAAGCCGAAATAAAACAAGCTGCGAAGCCGTCCATTACTGCGATTTCACTCCTGGCAAAGCTAGGGTATGGCATACTTCCTATACAGAAGTATGCCAGCATAGAAGTAAAATTATTAAGAGAGGCAAACTCCCTATTGCTGTATCCCCTCTTGTGCTGGCGAAGCATGCAAGAGTGCGAAACAAGAGTGCTGGCGAAGCATGCAAGAGAATGGATACAATAGAATTTTCTATATTTATATAATTTCATCAAAAAAACTTGGATCATCATGTATACAAGTTGTAGATTCCAATTCAATGACGAAATCAATGGGAGTTCCTTTAGTAAGAGTACCGCTATCGCTCACTCTAGCTGCTAGTAATTCCCCATCATTCACCATAGTTTTTAATGAACTAGATGAGGAAGGACCGCCTCCTCCATCCGGACCACTCGGTCCACCTCCACCTGAAAATCCACTCGGTCCACCTTTACCACCATTGCTATCATCGTCATCTGAATCTGAGATATCTTGACGTTTGTTAGAAGGCAATTCAGTGTTAGAGTGTTTTCTTTTAAGTGGAGAACTTTGTGGGCCAACTCCCAAGAAACCATCATTTCCAGTTGACATTGAATCTGTAGCACCTGATTGAACTACACTTCCTGCCCCCCGATCATTTTGACTACTTGTAGAGGATTCCCCCACTCCAGGAATAGAATTACTAGTATTGCTAGTAACTCCTGCATTTAAACTAGAGCTAGTAAAGGGTTGGTTTGAAGTAGAACTAGAACCAGCTGTAGATCCTACAGCTACACTAGAAGTGCTAGAAGTATTTTCTTCTCTTCCTGCTCTTTCTGCCTTGAATTTGGCATTTTTAGCAATAAGATCACTGTTCTGTCTAGTATGCTGGTACATATAGATAGCATTTTGCCTATCCTGCTCACTAGGATAACATCAATCCCGTTTAAAATAATTAGCAGCCCTTTGCTCCTCCGGAGTTAAATTAGACGGTTGACCGCTATTTTGACCTGAAGACTGTTGACTTGCAGTTTGACTACCTTGACCTTGAACAGTTGATTGCCCCATGTTACCGTTATTTGAATTTCCTACCCCGTTATTAATGTTTTGTTCCGTACCTCCATTATTACCTTCGTCTGAGCTAACTGGTGAACTAGGTTGTCTGTCTTCAAAACCTTCCTCATCACTATTTCTGTCCATACGACTAACAGGTGATGTACTAATATACCTTTTACCCTTATATATCGTAACAGGGGTATAGACTTTTCCTCTAACCTTAAAACTTCCCCTAGGTTTACTTTTACCCTGACCCTTCTTATTTAAGATAAACACCGAATTTTTTCCTAAACGTCGCAATAGTCTATTTAATAATTTTATAAATAACTTTACATTACATATAATATTATACTTTAAATACCTTAATTTTTTAATAGCTTTAAAAAAAAATTTTATATTGCTATAGATATAGTTAACCATATATCCTACAGCAATACTAAGATAATGAAACAAAGACATGCATACATTTACCACTTTAACCATAATAATATGGTTAAAATTAGGATAATATTTAATTACCATTGGTATTATTCCTATTGCGATAAAAGTCAAGACAAAAAACCCTTTAAACTTACCGATTGTATTACAATAGGCATAGAAGAATGCAAAATTCCACATATTTCAGAACATTGTCCATAGAACACCCCAGGTCTGTTAATGTAAGCAGAAACTTGATTTAATCTTCCTGGGTATGCATCACTTTTTATTCCTAAAGCTGGCATAGCAAATGAATGTATAACATCTTCAGCTGTTATTACAAATCTAATATGTGTATCTTCCGGCACGATAACTCTGTTATCTACTTCTAACATTCTTAAGGCTCCTTGTTCTAAGTCGGAATCTGGTACGATATATGAATCAAATTCTATAAATTCTTCACTACCATCTAAGAAATCTGGGTATTGGTAACTTCAATATCATTGATGACCTGCTACTGAAATAGTCATTGAAGGATCATTAACTTCATCCATTAAATATAATAATTTAAATGAAGGGAATGCAATTAATATTAATATAAACTGCAGGAGTTATAGTTCATATTAATTCAATTAAAGTTCCGTGATTTAAGTATTTATGAGCTATAGGTGATTTTGTTTCCACAAAATATCTTACTATAGAGAATAAAACTCATCCTACGGCAAATAAGATTAATACTAAATAATACATTATATTGTCATGTAATTCGACTAATCCTTCCATTTGAGGTGTAGCACTATCTTGGAAATAAATACCTCATGCATGTGGAGCATCCAAATGATAAATTAAACTTTCTCTTATCAAATTCATATTTTATCCTAAATTTTGCACGTAATTTTCTTAATAAAGAAGACAATATATTTACGGTGCTCGTTACTCGTACCTAGTAGCTCTAGCTCTTGTGATTGCGATTGCGATTGCTGGCTGCTACTAAACCGTAGTTCGTAGCGGTTGACTTATGATTCCTGATTACTTACTCTGTACTCTGCATTTTGTACTCCGTAGTCTGTAGTCCGTACTCTATACTCCGTACTCCATACTCTGTACTCCGTACTCCGTACTCCGTACTCCGTACAGAGTAAAATATAAAACAAGAAGTCTGTTAAGACAAAGTCAAAAATAAGCCTATGTTCCTACTCCTGTACCTAATAAACTTGTTATAGTAAACCTTAAAACAATGTGATGATTATTATTGGCTTACTTGTTTATCCCTTACAAAGGCAAAGGGGATCACAAGAGGTCCGCCTCCACCTGAAAATCCACTAGCCCTTACCTTTATTGTTCTCATCGTGATCTGAATCTGAGATATCTTAACGTTTGTTAGAAGGCAATTCAGTGTTAGAGTATTTTCTTTTAAGAGCTCTATCTGGTGAGAAGTTGAAAGAAGTTTCATTGCTTAACTTACAATTTTGTAAAGTAGAACCATAAAATGTATAAAAATGATTAGTACCAACTTGATTTCCTCATTTAGCTCAGTAGTGCCCCTTAGCATTCTCTAATTCATCTAGTTTTTTAGAATATGTTTCATGACTAATATATTTATCTTTAAGCTGTTTCAATAAAGATTCTTTAGCCTTTAATTGTTGATCTTCTAACTTATATAAATTCTGATATATATCTTTAACTTTCTGATATTCACCATATTGGTATTTTCTTAACCACATAAGGTACCGTTTACGAATATCAGGATCATCAAATGTTTCTAGCACTTCAGGGGTACACCCATATTTACTAGCTTCTGTAACAAATTCACCTGAATTCTCAGGACTTGGACTAAGATTATTATTCGGAGTAATATAACCAGAACTACGCCGACCACCTCTAGTTTGACTAGTACCCGAATTATCACCACTAGCTGTAGCATTAGTATTAGAACTACCACTACCTGTAGGATTAGTATTAGAACTACCACTACCTGTAGGATTTGTAGTATCCGAATTACCACTACCTGTAGCATTAGTATTAAAAGGCGGGCTACCAGCCTGATTAGGGCCAGCCCCATTCATAGTCATAACCAAATTAATACAACCTTCTTCTACTATACCCTTAAGCCCTAATCTAGTAATTAACGCTATAAACCCTGTAATAATATATTCATTGAATTCTGTAGGCTCTAAGCTAAAGAATGTTATAATTAATAAAGCTACCCCAAAATATTTGATTAAGCCTACTATAATTAAAACGAAAAATCCGACCAATAGGTTAGCTATTGTAAAATGTTTTAAAATTAATTTTTTCATCATATTTTTATATTAAAATGAGGTTTGATTATTTTACCGTAAAGGATAATGATTACCTCTGACATTATCCTCCCGGTTAGTATGTAGATAATTCTACCTATCTCAACCCCTAGCTTCGCCAGGAGTTGTGTGGATCCTCACCGTCCATGAAAATAAGTTTGCCTTTCACTTTACTTCCCCCTCCAAACACTTTCAAAAAATTTTCGTAGTAACAGCCTGAAACTACGAAAACTTTAATGAAAAGCTTATTCCTGAGCTTGCGCCAAGAGAATATTTTATATATACCCCTGGCATTGAGCATATATTACTAGATTCAAAAAGGGGAACACTACAACCAGTAAATTTACAACCGTTCTACACACATACTAAAATGCTATTAACTAAGATCTTAAAGGATTAAACCATTAGAGTAGTCGACGAACTTACCCTATTCGTAAGGGATGGGATAGTTGTATTTACCCCCTCCTTTAATCCTTTAAGATTGTATAAATACAATACCAGATTATAATCTGCTATCGTAAATATACATCAATAACATTTCTAAAGAAACTATAATATTGAATGGCCCTTCTGCTAAAATGTTTTTTTAAAAAAAATAAAAAAAAAATTATATTATTTTTTTGCTTATTTCATAGTAGCCAAACTCTACTTATTTATCCCTTACAAATAAGGGATCATAAGTAGCCAAAGCCAAAGCCAAACCCAAAGCCTACTTCGTTACTTCGTTACTTCGTTACTTAGTTACTTCGTTACTTCGTTACTTCGTTAGCAAAAGCAAAAGCTAAAGCTAAAGCAAAACCAAATTAACATCTTATCGATGTCCTAGGCTAATTTGGTATCCAACCGAACATACAGGCTTACTCCTAATCCTTGCTACTTAGTTTTGATCCCCTGTGCTTGTTAGCGAAGCGCGAAACCGAAGAAATAGGCTTCGCGCTTCTTTGCGAAGCATGCGAAGCCGAAATAAAAGAGAATAAATAAGTCGGATAGAGAGTTGCCTAGGTTAGGGTCTATTGGATTCGAACCAATATCGTAATGATTAAAAGTCATATGTATTACCATTATACTAAAACCCCTTTTCTGAGGATCATGGAGGAATCGAACCTCTTACTTAAGATTTGCAGTCAAAGTGCAGACCATCTACATCACAATCCTTTTTATTTTCTAGCGAAGCAAGTATTCTTGGCTACGCAGAAGTAGGCTAAAAATATATTTATTATAAAAACGCCATATCTTTTTCTAGTTAAAGTTATATACAATATTAGATAAATTGCTTAGCTTCGCTGATGGTACAGAAAATATTATTTTTGAGAATAAGTATTAACAAAAGAATTTGATTTATATGAGTCAATTACAGATTGTCTACTATCTATTTTTAATGCATTTTTACCTAATTCAAAAACAAATCCTACAGTAATAATACCAGTAAAAATAAGTACTACAATTAATCCATATATACCATTATCGTATTCACTAACACCAAAAGGATATATAACTAAAATTTCTAAATCTAATAGTAAATAAACTAAAGCAAAAATAAAGAATTTTATACCAAATTGAGTTCTATTTTGTCCTAAGAAACTATGAAACCCACATTCAAATATACTATATTTTTCTTGATACGTTTAAACCAAATTTATCATGTTTATAAATTAATACATTGATTTTAAACTTATTTTCTATTCGTATTCATCTTATTACGGATTTCTTTTATTTTATTTAATCCTTCTAAGGTTAAATGCGATTTATTTTCCATTAATCTTGTTATTTCACTAAAATCTGATAGGTCTAAATTTTTATTACCTATTAAAGGATATTTAGTAAAAAAAGGAATAATGATATCTTTTATACTAGAAAAATTAGTTACTTTAAAATCAATAGTACCTCTAGAATCTAAACTTGTATTACCACACCCTAAATATTCTATTAAACTTTTTATTAGAGACTCATCTCTAATACTTTGAGTTAATATAAAACTTAATTTAACTGCTTCACCTAATTTAGATGTTTTATTCTTAAAAATAACAACACTAAAACAACCCTCTGCTTCTACAAACCCTGACAATCAATAAGGATTCATTATTTGAGGTTCTTGTACTTCAGGTCTTAAAACAGTAGCAATATTGGGGAAAGCAATACTTAAATCATTATTAGAGCTTGCGCCACCATTATTTATTACAGCCTTTAAAGCTACAAGTTCTAATAATCCATCTTTAGTAAGATGGCTTTTATTTTTTATTAAATTATGGGCTAATTTAAATAACTTATAATCTGATTGTTTTTTTGTAATTAATGGGTATTTATCAAAATGATTGATTATAATATCTAAACCTGCTAAAGATTCAACACGATATTGTGCAGAGTCCTTAGACATATAGAATACGCTACCTGTGCCGAAAAATTCTTTAATGTTATTTAATAACATTATATCTTTTTTATGTAAACTTATTACAAATCTACAAGCTACACGTCAACCAGATTTATATTTATTATCTCTTATTATAGTTAATATAAAAGAACCTTCACCATCTACAAAACCTGTGACATAGAAAGGATTTAATTTAGATTCTAAGGTACTAAAATTTCTTTTTAAATTTATAAAGTTAGAAGGGATTTTGGTATGATAACTTCTTTCGAAGCCCACTAGAGTATACCTTAACATTGAGTAAATTTTCTGGCGAAGCCTGCTTCGCACAAAATATTCAATGTAACTACCGTCTACTCGTTGCTCTTTTACAACAGTATTTTTACTTACTATTGACTTAGATCCGCGATATCCCATTGCGTTTTCACTCATCTCTTGGCTTGTTACTATACCTGAGTAATTACTTCAGCCACCTATATATTTTCATATATGGCTTAGTACCAAGAGCTTTAGGGGTCCCCGGAATTTGGCAGTTTATCCCAATATAATGATTTCCCAGATCAAAGTTTAGGATTATGAGGAGCTAAAACAAAATTAAGAACTAAGAAAAGAAAAGTTAAAATAAGTACAAAAACAAAAAAAAAAGTCATACTAGTCATTAATAATTAAATAAAATTTGTACCAATATGGTACCCATGCTTAATCATTCATTATTTATAAATATAAATAATAATATTACTAAAGTAATAACAGAAATAACAAAAGCCATAGGACTAGCTATAACTATATTATTATGTTTAAACTCTAAAGATTTAATAAAATTATTATATTTATCATAAATATTTCCATATAAAGTTAAATTTTCTAATAAAGGATTAACTTTATATTGTGGTGTATAAAAGAAAATTTCTTTTACAATAGTTAAATAATATACTCCACCAACAACACTAGTTAAAATAGCAATTAAAGTTATAAATATATATCCTTTATCTAAAGCTGCACTTAAAACCATTTGTTTTCCAAAGAATCCTACCATAGGCGGTATTCCCATAAAAGAAAATATTGTAATGGCAAAACTTAAAGCTAATAAAGGATTTATATAAAAATAACCTCTTAATTGATTAACTAACTGGACAGGAGAATTATTTTTATCTAAAAGATCTTCATGCTCTTTATTAGTAGTTATATAACGATAGAAAGAAAATCCTATAGCTATTAATATAATAAAGGCATTTAAATTACTTATAGTATATTGTGTTAAATAAAATATGAAAGCTTGAGTAGATTCTATACTTGAAATACCTAAAGCTAATAACATATAACCAACATGAGATATAGTACTATAAGCAAATAATCTTTTTATTCTAAATTGTGTTAAACCTACAACTGTACCTATAATTAATGAAAATAATGAACTTATTATTAAGCTAAATGTTCAATTAACATCTTGTCCTGCGAAGGAAGAATAAAAGTTATTACTTGTATAGTAAACTAATTCTAATAAGAATATTAATATAGATATTTTAGCTACTAAAGCTACAAATGTTGTAACTATAGTAGGTATAGCGTCATAGACATCAGGAGATCAGAAATGGAAAGGAGCTGCACTAATTTTAAATAAAAATCCTATACTAAATACTAATAAAGCAAAATTTATATAATAAGGTTGATATCAGTATTATTCAGCCCCATCACTAATATCACTTATACTATTAATAACATATAAACCGTCTAAGTTAGTAGTACCTGAATTTGCATATAATAAAGCTGTTCCTAGTAATATAAAACATGAACTTAATCCACCTAATAAGAAATAAATTAAACCTCCTGTAGTAGATAATTCAGAATTTCTATATATTGTACTTAATATATACAGACCATAACTTTGTAATTCTATTGAAAGAAATATAGATACTAAATCATTTGTTGATATTAAGAAAACTGCACCTGTAATAATAAATAATAATATTAAAGGATATTCTACTATTTTTAAATGTTCTCCCATTTTATTTATAATTTTTGTTCTGTAATAAATAAATTTATTAAACAATAATTGATTTAAAGAAGAATATTCAGGTACTCATACTTTTCTAGGGTGAAAACTTGTTAATTGTATAATTAATATACTAATAAAATATATAAAAATATGGAAAATTTGAGTAATATTAGTAATATGAAGTAAACCTCCATGTAACCCTATTCCGTTACTTACTAAAGATAAGCTTAATGTATCTTGTAAAATACAATAGACTAAAGCTATAATAGCTACTCTATTGAAAAGTATAGAAATATCTCGTCTTAAAGTAACGGCATTAGAAAGAAGAATAAAAAGTATTGAAGTAATTATCATGTTAAATTTTTATAATCAGAAGGAAAAATCGAATTCCCATTTTTAATTTATAATTTATAATGGCTAGCTACTTTTATTTCGGCTTCTTAGCGAAGCATATTTCATAGAAGCCGAAATAAGAAGTAAGGAAAAAATTATAAGATAAACGTTTTAACCACTTAAACTATACTAATTTTAATTTATATATATGACAATACTTTTTCTGCAGCTTTACCCTACTTCGACGAAGTGACGAAGTAAGGGGTGCTAACTTCTGATCCCTTATCCTTTAGTTCTAATCCCTTATCCTTTAGTTCTAATCCCTGTGCTTCTGTGCACAAAAGCACAGAAGCACAGAAGCACAGAAGCAAGGGATAAAGGAGGCAAGTAGTCGGGAAAGCTGCCATAAGTACGCTTATACCCTCCTAACCTGTAAAGGCTAGGAATAACCAGGAGGGAAAATCGAATTCCCATTTTTAATGCATGAAATTAAAGTTTTAACCAATTAAACTATCCGGGTTTTATGCTTTGCAGCTTTTGGCTACTTTTATTTCGGCTTCTTAGCGAAGCATATTTCATAGGAAATAAAGAGTAAATAAGCTTCGCATGCTTCGCAGAGATGGTGAATACCCTGGTTCGAACGAGGGGAACATACTGTGCCACAAACGGTCGATCTACCAATTGAACTATATCCACCTTATGTTGGAGTGATTCGAACACTCAATAGTAAATACCAAAAATTTATGACTTACCCATTAGTCTACAACATAATTTAATAAGGTGAACCCGAATTGAACGGATAAGATACTATAATATCGAACAGTCCTAAGCTATTCATGTTTACCAATTTCATCACCACCTTATTAATGCTCGAGATAAGACTTGAACTTATAACCTAAATAGCTTCAATATTTCGCTCGACCAATTGAGCTTCACGAGCTTAAAATGGAGACATCAGGAATCGAACCTGAAATGTTGATATGCAAAATCAAAGTCTTACCAGTTAAACTATATCCCCTATTATTAAAAAAAAAAGTCATACCAGTTAAAGGATCCCCTTGGTAAAGGGGGATATTACATCAATTTAAAAAGTCTTCCTTGTCTTTTTTTTTTGTTTCCAATTTTTACAGCTACCATGTGACAAGACAACTAAAACATTTGCGAGCTTACAGCCTACTTCGTTCTACCACCACCTTACGAATCTGTCCTTGCCCTTACCCTTATTACTGTATACTGTGTATACTGTCTATACTGTAAGTAGGGCAGGGGATATGCATTCCCCCCCCCGCAAACATCTTGTACTACTCAGGCTTTTACTAATTTTGTATCTATATATTCCATCTTTCCTTTCGTACGATCTCACTTTTTCACTTATCAGGCTTGCATACTTAAAATGTATGTAAATAGTTAGTCTACATACCCCCCGATCCCCGATCCAGATCCACCTGTAGTACAAGCTGTACTTACAGTAAGATCCGTACTACCTTTAATTAGTTGCTCAGAAACAGTACGCACTAATTCCCATGGGTAGTATGGGTATAAGAACCTGATATTTATCCGAAGAACGACTCGAACGTTCACGAAATCTCATCAGTATTGTTTAAGAATACCCTGTCTACCTATTCCCAGCACTCGGATTTATGAATAAGGCTAAAGTGAGTTGAACACTTATGATTACTGTCATGAGCAGTATACTTTACCAATTAAGCTATAGCCTCTATTATACGGATAAAGGATTTGCACCTATATAATTTAATCATGAGTCAAATATGTTACTATTACATCAATCCGCTTAGACTTAGACTAGGCGGGGTTTGAACCCGCGTATGTAGCATTGAAAGAGCTATGTCTTTACCACTTGACTACTAATCCTCCTTTAACCCAGTGCAAGTATCGCGCTTGCGTCTATTGATTACAAAACAATTGCATTACTTTTATGCTAACCAGGCTTGTAACTATCGGCGGGCTTCCCTAATAAATAGGGACCCGCCTGATGATAGTCGTTTACTTGAGCTTTAGCTAGCGCAGCCAACTCCGTTTGGAGAAAGGGATTATTATTGATGGCGCAAGCTCAACAACAGCCACAAACCCAGAGGGTTAAACCCAGAAGGTTAGTGGTTCATTTTGACTGTTAATTAGCTTGGTTCTTGGTTGGCTTTCCCTATTTATTAGGGAAAGCTACTAATAAATGTAAGATATATTAATAAATAGTTAATTTAAAATTAGTACTTTGTATCTCTTGGCATCGCCTCCTTTCCAAACAAAGCCTATTGCAACATTACATTGCCGTAATATTATATTACGTGAATTAGAAATATCTTAAGGTAAGCTTCGTGCCTATATGCTTTCAGCACTTATCTTTAACTAACTTAGCTTTCCTGCCATGCCTATATATGATGCTCGCTATACGTAATATTACTATTAATTGCACGACACCTCCTGCAATTCCCATATGGAGAATACCCTCATTTTGTGAGGGTACTCATGGGCATTGAAGGCGGCTTACATCAATATTAAAGCTAAAGCCTTAAAATTAAAGTTAAAGCATCTAGAGTAATCTAGATGTTTAACTTTTTAGAACTAGGTGTATTCCAAGCACACCATATTTTATATATATATATAAAATATAGAAAATGTCGGTCGTATAAACAACAGGTAAACCAGAGGTTAACAATTAATATAACCTAACTTACAGCTAAGTTTTTCCTGTTCCTTTCGTACAAAGGTTAATCCTTATTTTATTCAAATTCCCTCTAGAAGATAGAAACCATACTGTCTCACGACGTATTTAACCCAGCTCATGTAACTTTTTAATCGACGAACAGTCGTACCCTACATAGTTTCTGCATCCATGAGGATAAGTTAAGCCGACATCGAGGTGCCAAACCGCGCACTCATTTTGTACACTCTTGCGCAAATTAGCCTGTTCTACATGTTATCATAATAAATTTTATTTCCATTTTTCACAAAATGGTTCAGACTATGTCTTCATTTTTATTAGAGCTTGCGCCCCCATAACTTATCTAGTGCTTCGATAAAGTACGCCTACCATTTATTTTCCACTTACTCAACCTTTTACTGCAAAAGATCCTACACGACGTTTTGATTGATATAATGAATAAATTACATTAGGTTTATAATAACCTCTGTATGTAACTGTAGATAAACCTTTAAAAGAAGAATCTATATTTTTTAATCCTCCTTTTCATTTAAATTTAAATACAGATCTATCTGCTCTATTACGTTTGGTTAATCTTCCTTTAACTTCTAATCTTACACCTCCTAAATTTTTATATTTAATAGAATTAAATATTATATTTGAGATATTGTTTTCTCTTGCTTCAGAAGCGCTGGCTAAATAATTTTTTTTTAATAGTGAATTTAAGGGATCTCCGCTACATAAATTAAGCTTACGTAGTGAACTCATCCCTAATTTCTTAGCGAAGCCAGCTGGCTTTGTGGAGCCAGCAAGGCCAAGATTTTTCTTTAATATAGAAACTAAACTTAAATTTGGATATTTATTTACTAATAAAGAACTAATTCTAGGTTCATTAAAAGTAGACTTTTCCTGTATTCTATTAACTTGAGGTAATTTAGCTACTTTTAATAAACTATCCATTACATTTATAACATTAAAAGATTTAGGTTTTCTTAATTTTAAACTTAATATTTCAGTAAAAAAATCCGGATGAAAAGCCACAGATTTTAAATTTATAATATTAAATTGTATATTATTATTAAATATTCCAGATAAGATATTACTTAATTTATGTAGGAAAGTATTTCTTTCAAATTTAAATTTATTAAGATAATAGTTTAATTGGTATTTTCTTAATAAATCTAATTTATCAAAATATGAATTTTTAAAATGTCTACTTAAGTATAATCTTAAATATAAATTAAAACATGGTAAAGATTCAGTTAAAAATTTATATCTAGAAATCAGAAGTTTTTTTTGGTTACCTTCCTGTACCTGTAATGCTATATTATTTACTAATTTAGCAGGCAAAGCAGGAGCGTTCACGTTCACTGCTTTGGTACAAAGTAAGGGAGCATTTCCTCCCTTACTTTCTAAGAGAGCAGAACCTCTAATTTTCTGTTTTAATCCTTTTTTAAAAGAATTTAAGACTTTGTTTTCTCAAAATTTAGATAATTTTACATAACTTTTATAAACCTGATTTTTTTCTGTATTTAGAGTATATAAAGTTATTATAGTTTTTGAACTCGTATGTTTTGTTTCTATTTTACTTACATAGATTTTTTTTAATAATGAACTTCTTGTTTTAGGAGATATAAAATTTGACCCTATAAATTTATTATCTGCAAAATGTAAATTAAAATAACTTCTGATTACTTTATTTGCATTTATATTATCTATAGGTAAATTTTGCATATTTTTTTTATAATATGAATATATAGTGTTTTTTCATTCTTTAGATACAGGAGGTAAATATTTTACTACACCTGAATCAGCCGATTTAATATTAAAAGGTGTTAATTTAAACTCATTATTTAAATTAGAACTAAAGAAAAGTATTTGCTAGCGAAGCCCGCGAAGCAGCTTGCGAAACAGGCTGGGGCTGACTGGCTGGCGACGTAGTCGCAGGGCTTAAAGCTTGTATTTATAACTTTTGCCTTCATAAAAATAAATCTTATTTCTTTTTATCTTTTTTATAAGTGTATGGTAATAAAAATGTTGGGTGTTAAAAAGGATTATTGTTAGCATAACTCACCTTATAGTCGTTGAACGATTTTATCTTATATAATTATGCCAAGATAAATTTCGCTTCAAATCTACTTATATAAGTAATTCTTGAAATTAACCCAATATGTTATCAATAATTAGAGCTCTCTACGACTTAATCGCTGGCATACTTCTGTACTTTGCTTTGCGGCTTGTTTTATTTCGGCTTCGCATGCTTCGCGAAGCGCGAAGCATATTTCATAGAAGCCGAAATAGCCTTCGCTGCTTCGCTAAGTACGAATTACGAACTACGAAGTCCAGAGGCTTAAAATATTGAAGGACAAACATCCCTAGCGTAGCTTTTTCCAATAATCCAAGATCTTTCCTTTTTGCATCTTGTGATCCTATGCCCTGCTTACGCAACTGTAAGATTTGTTGTTAATCAAACAGTAAGGCACGAATTAGCCGTTGAGCTTTTCAAGTATTTATCATTATTATTAAGAGGGACCTTGGTCCTCCCTTAATAACTCAAAAAACATTAGAAGGCTGGGGCGAAGCCCAGAGCTCTTCATAATATTTTTTATTATACCGCTACTTTCACTATAGTGAAAATCGTACCTGTAAAATTTCCATCCCTATCTGCAACCAGGGTAGATAAAGATAATCTTAGAAGATTAAATATAGTAAAACTACATAAAACCACAAACAACTTTATAAGAGCGGGGGGGGTTAGCCCCACCGCGCTTTATAACAAATCATTATTAGACACTCCCTTTTACTCTTTAAGGGGTCTGTGCCCCACATAAACTGTCTCCCAACGATATATTCATTTGCAATCCTTTCTCTTATAAAGTAACCTTTATAAGTTGGGCTTCACACGACCATTAAGATCGACCCCAAGTATGGTGTGAAAATAAAGGATTTTCATTTTTATTAATCAATGTACCTTATCATCTAAAATTTAATCCACCATACCCTATAATTAGTAACAGTAAAGCTGCATAGGGTCTTCTCGTCTAACTAGAGGTAAACTGTATCTGCACAGTTATTCCAATTTCACTGAGTCAATCATAGAGACAGCTGTTGTATCGTTACATCATTCATGCAAGACCGCATTTAACGGCCAAGGCATTTCGCTACCTTAGGACCCTCACGTTAAGGCCGCCATTGACCGGGGGTTCCTTCAATTCCAAATTTTTTAATAATTTAGTTACATCCGTTAACCAGCCGGGATCGGGCAGACATCACACTCAATACTTCGATTGTTGATCTTCTAGCAAAGTGCTGTGTTTTAATTAAACAGTCGTACAACATCATTTTATGCTTCTTCCTCTACCCTACATTCGAGCATTCGAGCACTCCTTATCCCGAAGTTACGGAGTCAATTTGCCGAGTTCCTTTATGATTGTTAGCTCATTTACGCCTTCGTATTCTCTACTAGCTTTCTTGTTTTAGTTTCTAGGTACGGTTACAATTTATTCCGGTTAAGCTGAGAATAAATATTTACTAGCTTTTCCAGCACACTGCCACTTACAGTGTTGTCACTAGTAAATCACTCATCGTTAAAACCTTTCGGTAGTCTTACCACCCGTATACAGCATGATGCATACATAAGGTTAATCTTACAGCCATCTATACATAAAATAAGTTTTACATATAAACCTACAGGTGATAATTGCTATATAACTTAGAGGCCGTTCTAATTGAAATCCATAAGCTTTAGGCGGAATCTCCGCCAAGGACCTTCCCGATAGCTTTTGGCTACCTGGAAGGCTACCCTCCGTAAGATTTTCTTATTGTTACTCATGTCACCATTCTCACTTGAATTGTTTGTTATATATTACTTCACTGAGGAAATATCTTAATTAAATTCAACGTTCTGCTACCCCACCAAATTACTATTTATATACGGAATCCTTAAATAACTTAAAGATATCTTGTGCGAAGCACGGCTTCGCAAAGGTAGTTAGTATATTTAACGTAAAGTCAAATATGGACAATACATTCGTAGTTAGTAATATATTAAGCATATTTATAGTTAGTGTATTGAGCGTATTTTTACCTGTATATAGATATAGTAAAATATGGACAAGGTTTCGGTATATTGTTTAGATCCGTTAAATTTTCGATGCTTTTAAAACTTAACAAGCGCTCTATTACGAGATCTTCAAAAATTGGCTGCTTCTAAGCCCATCTCCTTGTCGACTTTAATAAAAACTTTCTTAATTTCACTTAACTAATAATTTTGGAACCTTAACTCTTGTTCTGGGCTGTTTCCCTTTTGACATACAACCTTATCACTCTATGTCTGATAATTCAAGATCCATCTTTGCCATTCCGAGTCTACATACTCACCGATAGAACCTTCACGATCCCCCGATATATACAAATCAACATGTTGTTTTAGGCACAGTTGTGACCATAAAATTAAAACATCTTGTCTGAGATTTCAATTCTGTACCTGCTAAGATGTAACTCAAATTGCCTACTGTTATAGGTTTCGCAGAAAACCAGCTATCCTGGTCAGTGTTGTCTTTCACTACCTACCATAATTCTTCGGATATCTTTACAACGATAACCCGTTCGGACTCTAATAATCCTGATTATAGTAAAATCACCAGGCTTCGGGTCTAACTTTAGACACTATTCGTTATTTTAACGATTGGTTTATCTACGCTTTCACTCGCATCTAATGTTAACTAGGTGACCCATTATGCAAAAGGTACGTTCTCACTTATTTATTAAACTCGAACTGCTTATAAAACTACTAATTCTAATCTTTCTCTCATGATACTGTTTCGCTGTCGCTTATGTATTATATTTAGCCTTTGAGGAAGGTTCCCCAACCCCTTACGGGGTTTCATTCAAACAGTTTTTAAACCATTTTACTTAATAAATTTTAGGCTCCTCTAT
>JAUGSI010000016.1:0-107864 GCA_030770045.1 Colletotrichum brevisporum
TGTACTTAGATATACTAATAGAAGTATTAGTTTAGTATTACTTTATATATAAATATATTATAGTAGGTTTAGTTACTAGTTACTATTATTATTACTTATTATTACTATGGCCCTATGGGTAAGTACTAACTACTAATAAGTTAAGCTAATAAAAATGGTGTAATGATACTTAAGTACTTATAGTTATATTCTTTTTTTAAGTTTCCTTTTAAGTTTAGTTAATATCTATATATATATCTATTACTACTACTTAACTTAGATAAGTAAGTTTTTAAGGGTTTTTAAAGAGGGGTTTTTGTATTATATATGTATACTATAGTGGTTAGTAAGTTAATTAAGGGATAAGTACTACTTTATACCCACTTTTAGTAAAGTAAAGTATAGTATTAAATCTATATTTAGTAGAAGAAGGTACTACTTTAGACCTGTATTTAGTAAAAAAAAGTACTATACTAAACCTGTGTTTAGTAGAAAAAGGCACTACTTCCTTCCTTTATACTAAACCCGCGTTTAGTAGAGAAAGGTACTACTTTAGACCTGTATTTAGTAAAGAAAAGTACTGTGTTAAACCCGTGTTTAGTAGAGGAAGGTACTGCTTTAGATCTGTATTTAGTAAAAGAAGGTACTATATTAAACTAGTGTTTAGTAGAAGAAAGTACTACTTCTTTTTTTTATATTAAACCTGTGTTTAGTAGAGGAAGGTACTACTTTAGATTTATATTTAGTAAAGGAAAGTACTGTATTAAACCTGTATTTAGTAGAAGAAAGTACTACCTCTTTTTTTTATATTAAACTTATATTTAATAAAAGAAGGTACTACTTTAGATTTTTATTTAATAAAAGAAGGTACTATGTTAAACTAGTGTTTAGTAAAAGAAAGTACTATACTAAACTCGCGTTTAGTAGAGAAAGGTACTGCCTTTTTTTTTTATACTAAACCCGCGTTTAGTAGAGAAAGGTACTGCCTTAGATCTACGTTTAGTAAAGGAAAGTACTGTATTAAACCTGTATTTAGTAGAGAAAAGTACTACCTCTTTTTTTTATACTAAACCCGCGTTTAGTAGAGGAAAGTATTACTTTAAACCCGCGTTTAATAGAAGAAGGTACTACTTTAGACCCGCGTTTAGTAAAAGAAAGTACTATATTAAACCCGCGTTTAGTAGAGAAAAGTACTACTTTAAATCTCTGTTTAATAAAGGAAGGTACTATATTAAACTAGTATTTAGTAAAGAAAAGTACTGTGCTAAACCCGCGTTTAGTAAAAAAAAGTACTACTTTCTTTTTTTATACTAAACCTGTGTTTAGTAAAGAAAAGTACTACTTTAAATTTATATTTAGTAAAAAAAAGTACTATATTAAATTTGTGTTTAGTAGAGGAAGGTACTACTTCCTTTTTTTATACTAAACTTATATTTAGTAGAAAAAGGTACTACTTTAAATTTATATTTAATAAAGGAAAGTACTATACTAAACCCGCGTTTAGTAAATAAAAGTACTGCCTCCTTTTTTTATACTAAACTCGCGTTTAGTAGAGAAAGGTACTACTTCTTTCCTTTGTATTAAACCTGCGTTTAGTAGAGGAAGTTACTGCCTTAAATCCGCATTTAGTAAAAGAAAGTACTGTATTAAACCCGTATTTAGTAGAGGAAGGTACTACTTTAGACCCGTATTTAGTAAAGGAAAGTACTGTGTTAAACCCGCGTTTAGTAGAGGAAGGTACTACTTTAGACTAGTGTTTAGTAGAGGAAGGTACTGCTCCTTTTTTTTATAATAAACCTGTATTTAGTAGAGGAAGGTACTATTTTAAATTTGTGTTTAATAAAGTAAAGTATTGTATTAAACTTAATACTTTAATTACTTTAAAGTTATAAGCTATTTATAAAAAAAAATACTAAAAAAAATAAATAACTTACTAATTAGTATTACTAATTTATAGTACTTTTAAAGTTATATAGTGTTATTACGGTTTACTACTATACCCCGTAGTTGTGTTTATATATTGTGGTCTACTACTGTGTTATAAGTTGCGTTTATGTACTATAGTCTATTACTGTGTTTTATAGTTACGTCTACTTACTACTACGCTAGTATTATAATAAGTTAAATATAAAATTAATAACTTTTAGTTAGTAATAAAAAAAATACTAATAATGTATAAAAGGCTTGTATAGGAATAGTTATAGTACTTTATTATTAATATAAATAGAAAAAGAAAAAAAATAAAAGATAATGTGTTGTAGAAGAAATAAAAGGAAAGGCGTAGTGAGACATAATAAAACTAGTTAGTGTGTGTTAATTAAATAGAGAGATAATTAGTTAATTTATTAAAGTTATTAGTAAGGTATAGATATAGTAAATAAATAGTAGTTAATTAAGTAATTTAGAGTAGATATTAGGTACTATAGAGTGTAAAATAATAAAGCTAGTCAAGTTTAGGACTAGAGTATAAGTCTGTATACTTAAGCTAGAAGGCTAATAAAAACTATACTAATAAATAGAAAAGTAGTAAGTTAGTTATGGATTCTAAGAAGGAGCTACTCTAAGTTATTTAATAGACTAAAACCCTTTCTAAATCTATTTAGGATTTAAGAATATAGAACTCTAATACTTTATTATATATAAAGAGTAACTTTATTTACTTGTTTGTTAGAAAAGTATATACCTTTTTTAAGTAACTTTACTATACTAGTAGTTTTATAGATAAGTAATATAATATTATTAATTTATTTATAGTAAGGTTGTACCCTAAGTACTAGCTACTATCTAAATTAAATAGCTTATTCTTTAAATAGTATTTTTTATTTTTTTTGAATAGTATTTTTGTTTTTTTAAGATATATTATTACTATATAGCTATTGTGTAGTAGTAGATATTCTTAACTCTAAGACTATATTTTAAGCTTTTTTATTAGTTATTTAAAGTAGTTATTATTTTTGTTTATAATAGTGGTTTTTAACTACTATAGTTTATAGTATACTTACCTCTATAGACTAGCTATAAGGATAGTAAGGTGTGTTAGTTAAAGTAGTTAATTAGAAATTAAAAATAAAATATTTAGTTTTAAGTAGTATAATAGTAAATAAACTATAATTTAAATACCTTAGTACTATACTAGTAGTAGTAAGTATAATAGTTAATACTATAAACGAAGCTATATAGTTACTTTTTTTTAGTACTAATTTAATTATATTTTTTTAGAATAAGAAGGATAAGGATTCTTTTTAGGTTTAGGAAATGTTTAGAAAGGTTAGTAGTGGTCCTTGTGAGTTATTCCTCTTAACTAAGGTAGGTGCTAAAGCTATTTATATTATTTTTAGTTTAATAAATGGGATTGTTACTAGGCTTAGTATTAGTTCTTTATAAGAGTTTTAGTGGTTATTAGTAATTAAATAGGCTATTAGAATAGGTATTACTAAGGATACTAGTAAGCTTAGTGAGTCTATAGATAGAGATTAGATAGGCCCTATAGCGACTTTAATAGTAGATAGTAGTAGTACTTATAAAAGAAGAACTATACTACTACTTTAGTATACTTTACTTACTAAGGGCTTGTTTGTATTAATTTATAGTATTATAAAGTTAACTTTAAACTATAGTACTAGTGTTTTAGAGTAGACTTTATAGTACTAGGCTATTATTATTAATAGTAAGGGTATAAATACTATATTTACTATATAGTAGATTAATAACTAAGTTATAGTAATTAGTTAGAAAATAATTAAAGTTAGTATAAAGAGGGGGGTTTAAATTAATATTAATAAGGCTCTACTGTTAAATATACTAAAGGTCTTTAGAATAATAAGAGCTACTAGCTATGCTTATATTAGTTTTATAGTTAGTTTAATATTTTTAATTATAATAAGTAGTAGGTAGACTAAGATAATAGTAGTAGTTGTAATTATAAATAGAGAGTAGGAGTAAAGGGGGTAGGAGTTTAAGTAGGGGGAGTTTTTTAAAATATATTCTACTTTTATAGGTTATATTAAAAGAACCTATAAGTTATTTTATACTAGTAAGTAGGTACTAGGTAATTTACTAGTGGTACTAGGATATTATATTACTTAGTATAAGTTTTAAATAGGAGAGGAAAATAGTTAGGATAATAATAAGTCCCTAGTTTATTAATTAAGTATAAAGTAGTATAGTATAAGTTTATTCTAGTTTTAGACTTTTATACTATAGATAATTTAATAAGAATTTTACTTAAAGTATATTTGTACTTACTTTAGTAGGTCTATAGTCCCTAGTAGTTTAGTATTAAACTTAGATTAAATAAGTATTTATAATTATAAAGTATAATTTATATAATATACTTAGTTAAATTTATAGATAGAAATAAGTATAACTTTATAGTAAACTATATCCTTAGGTAAAAAACTTTATTTAAACCCGGGTTTAAGTTTATAAAAAGTAGTAAATTAAATATATTTAAGTACTTAGTAGTTTAAATATAGGTTTAAGAAAAAACCCACGTTTAGTAGAGGAAGGCACTACTTTAGATTTACGTTTAGTAAAGTAAAGTACTGTGTTAAACCTCTGTTTAGTAAAAAAAAGCACTACTTTAAACCTGTATTTAGTAAAGTAAGGTACTATATTGAACCCGCGTTTAGTAGTAGAAGGCACTACGCGTAGGTAATATAAGTAAATTAGGGATTAAAATCTCTTAAAGGGTAGTTAGTTTTCTAAAACCTTTTAGTATTAATATAACTTCTTTTAACCTCCCTATCTTTAATTCTTATAGTCCTTTTATAAAGTTTTATTTATTCTAGCTACCTATAGTATAAAGTTAACTGTAGTTAAACTATAATAAAGTTATTTATAGTTACTACTATTTTTTAGTACTATTCTTAATACCACTACTAATAACTTAAGGTCGTTATAGGCCTATTCTTTTTGCCACAGGTATAAAATTCTATAGTTAATTAAAGCTATTACGAGCTACTTTAAGAACTAATTCTACCTACCTACTTACTACTACTTAGTAAAATTCTAAGACTTAAGATTCTAGATTAAGTATTTACCTAGAATAATTCTAAATATAGTTACCTCTATTACTACTAAATTAAGTACTATTTATAAGTACTATAGTTTATTAAAACTTTTTTTAAAATATACAGTATTACTAAGAAAGGGCATTTAGAATTTTAAGATTAGTAGTTTACTATAGGCTATTCCTACCTTAATCTATAAACTTAAGTTATAATTACTAAATAATATAATATAACTATAGCTTTTAAAATATACTATAAGGGTAATTTAGGGGGTAGAGTAGTATTTTGTACCTATATAGAGGGATTCTAAGGTTTAGGAATAGAGGTATAGCTGGTTTTTAAGGTATTTAGGATTATTATAATATTATTTTAGGATTAGGATTACTGCTAACGAGGGTGTTACTTTAAGGGGGAAGGTATAAGTAATATAAGTAGATTGGGGATTAAAAACTTATATAAAATAGCTAGCTTTTTAAAACCTTTTAGTATTAATATAACTTCTTTTAACCCCCCTATTTTTAATTCTTATAGTCCTTTTATAAGGTTTTATTTATTCTTTATATTTTTTCTTTATATTAAACCCCTATTTAGTAGAGAAAGGCACTACTTTAGATTTATATTTAGTAAAATAAAGTACTGTATTAAACTTATGTTTAGTAGAGGAAGGTACTGTGTTCTTTTTCTTTAATTTAGGTATAGTTAAGGTTAAATATGGGCCTAAAGTAGGAAGTAGTACTTAAAAGGAAAAATATTTAGTATTAGCTAAGATATAACTTTACTAAGTAAATAAGTTTAACTAAATAGGACTAATATAAGTAGGTATTTAAGTATATTTCCTATATTAAAAACCTATAAAGTACTCTACTATACCTAGTTTAATAATGTATTTTAAGTACTTTAGAGACCTAGGGTAGTTATTATAAGTAGAGTACTATAGGGCGGTAGATATAAAATAAATAAAAGAAAAGGTTAAAATACTATATCTCTCTTTTTATTTATTTAATTAAGGAGGACTTAAGACCTAAAATATAAATAGTTATACTTTCTTTTAATAAATAAGTTATTTTAAGTATTATAACTTTTTATTTAGTAGTTAAGGGTATATTTACTTTTTAAAAAAGAAGGGTATATATATAGTAGTTTTTATTTATTTTTTTAAAAAAAAAACTTCTTTTTTTCTTTATCCTTAACTTAAATAATTAATAGGATCTTTTCTTTATTATAATAACTACTTAGGTTTTTAAAAAAAGGAATAATAAGTAATTAATATATTTATAGTAGTACTATAATAGTTACTTAATATTAGGACTAAGTGAAAGAAGATAAGACGTGGAAGCCTCTATATAGTAAATATAATAGTAGTTACTTAAGTTTATTTAGATAGATATAAGTTAAAATTAAAAAAGAGGCTTAAGTTAATTTAAAATTAAATATAATAATAACTAATAATAGGACTAGAAATAAATTATAAAAAGATATTTATAAAGGAAGTAGAAATATAAACTATACTTTAAAGTTTATTAGTTAAGTTAAAGGTTATAATTATAAAAAAGGTTAATAAAAATAATTTATAGGCTTTTTTATAGTTAATATAATATAACTAGGAGTAGTATATAATTAAAACTAAAATTTTTTAAAAGGAAGTTTTTATTAAGGCTGTGGTTAGTTTAATTATAGACTAAGAGTGGCTGAAGGTGGCTATAGGAATAATTAAAATAATTTTTTTTAATAGTTATGAATATACTAATAAGTAGTAGGGTTTGTAGAAGTGTATTAATTTAATAGTTACTATAAAGTTTTTAAAGGGTTTAGACTTTAAGAGACTTATGTGTTTTTTTAGAGTAATAGTAGATAGAGTATTTAATAACTTAATTATATTTTTTTTAGTATAATAGTTATAAATTAAGTTAATAAGTATTTAATTTAGAGTTTTAAAAGAGTATACTATATACTTTTAAGTATTAAGGGTTAGTAGTAGTATGATTAGTATTATAGTTAATGTAAAGTACTTTAAGGTGCTTATATTTAGTTATACTAATTAGGTTAATAATATAGAGTTTAAGGTACTGGTTAAGGTTAAATAGCTAAAGCTTAAGATTATTAACTTTAGTAAGGCTTATAGAGGTAATAAGTATTTTATACTACTACTTAGCGCTTTTTTAAAGAAGTTAGTAGAGTCTTTAATTAAATATTTTGTGTTTTAAGTGTGAATGGAGCTGTTGATTTTTGAGATTATAGGTAGTAGAGGAGTATTTAGCTATTTGACGACTCTTATAATTATAGTATTTATTTAGTTTAATATTAAGGAACTTTAGTAAATCTTAAATTTTAATACTTTTATAATTAACTTTATATTAGATATAGATTTAGATATACTCTTTTATTTAGAGAACGTTGTGGGACTTAAAACCCTTTAGATTTTACTTTTTAATAAGGGGTAGTTTAATGATAGTGATTTGATTTTGGACTAGTTAGTAAATATAGTGTTTTATATAATACGGAAGATAAAGAAGTTTTACTATTTTAGATTTAATTTTATAGGAGTTAGTTTTTTAAACTTTAAGGACTTTTTTTTAAATATTATTATTAATAATTTAGAGTTATTAAGTTTAAATGTTTTATTTAGTATAGTAATGAATATAATTATAAGAGATAAGGTTGTTAGGCTTAAGTTTAACTACTTAGTAACTGGCTTTTTGGTAGTAGATAGAGGCTATAGCTTTAAGAGATATATTAGAAAGTAAGATATAGTTAATTAGAAGGTAGTATAAAAGGTAATTATAGAGGTATTTTTAGACTTAATAGATATTAAGTTTGGAAGTAGGGATAGGTATTTATTAAGGGAGGTAGTTATAAATAGAGTTAGTAAGGACGATTAGGATTTGGACTTAGACTTAGATTTAGACTTAAATTTAGAATATTAAAAGTATAAATTTAACTATAGTAGGTATATATAGAGGGAAGAGTATAACTAAAAATTAATAAGATAAAGTTAATAGATAGATATACGACTAAGATAGTATATTATAGTAAAATAAAATATTACTTTTATAGTAATAATAGGTTACTAATAGTAAGAATGTAAATTAAGTTTTAGTTAGTAAGTTCTAGGTAATATACTTAACTACTATTTTAATTTATAGGACTCCTGTGGGCTGATTCTGTTTTTTTACTTAGTGTATATATAACTTAGATTGTTCTACTATCTGTATTTTTTACTTTTATTTATTTTTAAACCTTTATACTTTAGTTTTATTTATTAGTTAAAACTATAGTTTAATAAATTATAAGTTAGAGATAATGGGTTATAAGTAATAAAGGAGTTTAATATTTAGTAAAAGTAGTACTTTATTTAAGCTACTAACTAAAAAACCCTACTACTTGTTTAAAGATATATTATTAGTTTATAAGTAAGTATAGCTATACTTTATTACTACTGTGTGTGTGCCCCTTAAGGCCTTTTTGACTAAATAGAGTATTAGAGATAACTAGCTAGTTAATACTATTTATGTTTAGTGTCTATAGAATGTGTTTTTTAGGGGCGCTTTTAATTATATAATAAAAGAGAACTGCCTTTTTGTACTAAGTATATAAAAAGAGGTGGAGAAGATGCTTTGGGTGGTTGTAGTATTTGGACCTAGTAACTAAGGAGATAATAATGCTAGTAGTGAGAATAACTGTCTTTTTAGTACTAGTTATAATGGGTAGTTATCTTTGCTGGACTGGTATTTATTGTTTTAGGACTAGTTATTAGTAAATAAAGGGTAGATAATAGAGGTTATGGCTGGGTAGTACTGGATTAAGGCTTTAGAAGTATATGCTAGGACTACTAGAGTTAATAATAGTGAGCTTTAGTGGACTTGTGAAATTTACGACTGTGGTAAGTAAAGCTATAGAGACCCTTATTAGTTAGTACTTTTACTAACTATAACTAAGGAGTGGGTCTATTGTATAGTAGTAGGACTACTCTTTAGTGTACTAGATATTCTTCTTTTTAATTTTAATATTAAGCTTTAGGTTAATTAATGGGAGCTCTTTATAGTTAATAGTTATAGATAGATTTAGTTTTAGATTGTAGTAGTAGTTAATAATAATTTATATTTGTTTGAGGTTAAGGGTAAGGAACTAGAGAAGTAGTTAAAGATGGTTTTTAACTTTAGTATTAAGGTTAAGTTTCCTTTATGCTGTTTTATTAAGATATAGAGGAATGAGGTTTGGGGGGAGTTTATTACTTTTTAGTGCGTAATACTTATTAGCTGCGAGACGTTTTAGATTTTAATATGGGACTAGATAATTAGTAATAGAATTAACAATATATGTACTAAGCTAGCTATAGTAGTTAATAATATTTTAATAAACTATAGTTTTAGTTAGGGACCTTTAATATAATCCTTTATACCTTTTTTAGCTTTTTAAGCGATGCTGCTAGGTATATCTATGTAGTTAATTGGGTATATATAGTGGCTGTTTTTTTAGAAGGGTATAGTAATAAGTAAATTTATAACTTTTTTTTTCCTTTAGTAGATACTCCTAAGTTAGTAAAGTAGTGGACTTAGTTTTTATTTTTTTTTAAACTTAACGAGTGTATAGAGATTACTAAGGCTATTTAAGAATATATTCCCTACTTTTGCTTTCTAGACCTTGTCTGTATTCTTTAACTAACTAAGGAGGATGGTTGTGTTTTATTATTTATTATAAACTATATTATACTGTAGGCTAGTATTAAACTAATTACTATTTTAGATACTAGGACTAATAATAAATGATAGATCTAGGAAGACTTTATTTCTATTTTTAGTTAAATAATATATTACTTTGTTATAAGTATAAAGTTTATAAGTAGGGGTATTAATAATAAATAGTTTAATAATATACTTTTTATTTTTTTTTAGTAGAAAGTCTTTAATATAGTACTAAGGTATATAGTTTAGTTTAAGAGTCCTAAGGGTAAAGTATTTTTAGAGTAGAGACTATAGGCTATGGGCTTTATAGTTATATATACTAGCTGCTTTTTATAGTAGGGGCTATAGATAGATCTATTCTAAGCTACTTAGGGTTTTTTAGGAGTAAACTTATGTTCTAGATAGGGAGTAATAGTAGTAAATATAGTTACTACTAATAATAGTAATAACTACTAATAAGACTAAAAGATCCTAATTCTACTTAAATTTACTCTTATAGCCCTTACTACCTTTATTTATAATATTTTTACTACTTTTTTAGTTATTATAGAGGACGTTACTATTATTTATAAGTTAAATTTTAAGGGTACTTATGTTACTTTAAGTTTTTGTATTTCTAAGTTATAGTAGTAGGGGCGGCTAGTAAACAGCCTACTATAGTAGGGACCCCTAGACGTAGACTTAGAAAACGAATATACGTAGGATAACTAGAGTAGTAAGTAGTAAACTATAATTATCTATACTAGTTTAGTTTAGTAGTACTATATACTGCCCCCCCCCTCCTACTAACTATAACTAAATAATAATAAGTCTTTTAGTTCTTTTATAAAAAAAAGCTAAATAGTTAGGAATAAGTATAAAAAAAGGATACTACTAAAGTTTATATAAATAAAGTATTTTAGTATATTATATAAATACTAGTTAGTTGTTATTTGCCCTTTGCTCTTTGGATAGTGTTATTTTTTTATGGCCTAGTTGATGTAAAAAGTAGGTAATTTTGTTAGTGTTTTTTTTAGCTATTTTTATTAGTTTATAAGTTTTAGTAAGTGTAACTAAATAGTTAATGTGTTATTTAGTATAATAACTTAGTATAGTAGTGATAAGGATTATATTAGTGTAGTGATACTAAAAAAAGATTTTGTTTATTTAGTTCTACTTACTCTTCTTTTATCCTTATTTTATAAGTTATTAGTAAGGTTTTCTGACCTTACTAGTAGTTAACTTTAAAGTATTTTTAAACTTTTCTCTTATATTTTTAATTTTATACTAGTATATAGTAGATACTATAAATATAACTTAAACTATATTAAAATCTATAAGTTTTGTCTTTACTATTAGGTTATTAAGATAAAGGAAAAAAAAAAAGGTAATAAGTAAATACATAAGGCTACCCCCTTTACTACTATAACCCTTAGTCCTTACGGCCTAGCTATTCTAGTTAGTGTAATAATATAATTTACAAGTTAGATATAATTAGCTAGTTTTATACTCCTATTACTAACTTATGTAGTTTATGAGTTAAATATAGGGTTATATAACTAAATATATACAAAACAAAGCTATATATTAATTAGTATTAATTTACTATTGTACTAATAGCTATGGGTTTAAAGAGGGGCGCTTATTTAAACGCGCGTTTAAGAGTCTTAACCTAACCTTTAGTATAATAAGTTAAGAATAGTACTTAGAACCTAGGTTAGTTATTTTAATTATAAAATAAATAAGGAAGGTTATATAGTTATATTTTAATTAAGTAAAAAAACTAATTTATATTCCTTTTATAGCTTCTACTTAAAGATAGTAGTAGTTACTTAGTTTTAAAACTAGTGGAGCTGTATTTAGTATAGTTTTAGGACTAAGTTATAGTCCTAGAATGGGAACGCTATAGTATATATACTAAACAATATAGTTAGCCTTTATTATAATATATATACTAAATAATATAGTTAGTCCCTTATAGCTAGGGGTATTTTAGCCTAGATAAAGCTATAGACTACTACTATAGCGGCTTATAACTCTAGTTCTAATAAATATAAGTAGTACTAGAATATTTAACTAAAAATAAAAGTATCTTAAGATGGTTTTTATATAGCTTTCTTTTTATAATTCTAGTAAAGATAGTAAAACGGTACTAAAGAAATAATAATAGTATAGATAAGTTATAACTTTAAAAGTACTATTTATAGATGTTTAAGGAGGGAGAGTTGTTTTAAGAATAGGTACGCTTATACTTTATTACTATTATATAAGTACTAACTAAGCTCTTTATAACTAAGTAGAGTATAGGGATAAACTAGTTAGTTAATAAGAAGTATATATAGTAACTATATAATGTATTCCTTTAGAGTAGCCTTAGTTATATAGTAAAAGAGAACTACTTTTTTGTTTTATATACTTAGATAGTAGTTAAGAATATAATAGTTTAAAACGTAACTTAGAGTTTAGTTAAGAATAGTATTAGCTAGGACAGTACTACTTAGGCTATTAAGGGTAGGAGTAATAGTAATAGTATTTTAAGTAGGGTAACTTAGCCTAGCTAAGGACCCTTTTTTAAAAACTGGTATAGGGTAAACTAAGGTTTAAAAATAGAGGTTATAGTAGGTTAGTACTATATTAGGGTACTAGAGGCCTATATTAAACTTACTAAAGCTTTTTTTAATAAGCTTTAGTAGACTTGCGAGATTTATAACTAAGGTAAGGCTTTACTTATTTACGAGTTAGCCTAGTAGTAGCTGACTACGAGACGCGCTTGTGGCTATTAACTTTTATAAATATACTTTTTATTACCCTTAAAATAAAGATGAGGACTAATAGATAGGAGCCCTTTATGCTTAATAGCTACGGCTAGGTTTAGACTTAGGTTATAGTAGTTATAAAGGCCGACTTAGGACTTTTTTAGTTATGAGGTATTAAGCTAGAGGAGGGATTTAAGACTGTTTTTAACTTTAGTATAGATGTAAAGTTCCCTTTTTAAAGGTTTGTAATGATTTAGAGGAATAATAGGTAGAGGTAAGCTACTATAGAATAGTATAATACTTTTATTAAGCATTTAGACTTTTAGATCTCTACTTAGGACTAGATAATTAGTAATAGGATTAACTATATAAGTTCTTTAAGACCTTATTTAAAGCTAGAAGGTATATAGACTAACTACTTTTTATAGTTTTAGTTAGTAACTTTTATACTATTACTTATACCCTTATTTATTTTTCCTATAAAGTTAATATATATATTTATGCCGCTAACTAGGCCCGTTTGTTTTTTACTTTTTTAAAGAACTATACTACTAAGGATATTAATAACTTATTTTATAAAATAATTAGTTTTAAAGCTGTGGATAAGAAATAATAGTGGCTTAAATTTCTATTTTTTTTTGATAATAATTTATATAATGAAATTTATAGTTTTATTTATTATTGTAATAGAGTCTTTTTATTTTTATTCCTAGACTATATTATATTCCTAATAAAGGATGATGGCTGGGTATTGTTAACTATTATAAGCTATGTCGTTACTTAGATAGATACTAAGTTAATAGTTGCTTTAAACTCTAGAACTAATAATAAGTTTTAGTTATAAGAGGATTTAAATACTTTTTTAAAAGATAAAGTAGATAAAAATATAAAAGAATAGTGGGATATATATAGCTAGGCCGCTAGTAATACTGGGCTGGAAAAATACTTATAACTTAATCTTTTATTTACTATACTATAGTAGGCTATACTAGATATTATAGTTAATAATATAGTGTAGTTTAGAAGTACTAAGGGTAAAAGGTCCTTAGGACCCGCGCTACTATAGCTAATCCTGGTATAATATACCTATTACTTTTTATACTAAGGACTCTAGGTAGATATTTTTTATACTGCTTAGAAGTTTTTAGGGAATACTCTATAGCCCGAGTGGAAGGTTGTAGTAGAGACTAATAGAGTAGTAGTTGATACTGATGGGGTAGTGGTTGATACTGATTACAATAGTAGTAGTAAGAAGGGTAGTAGTTAGGAATAAGAGTTAAGTGCTTTTATTAGTAAGGTTTATAAGTTGTTTGCTTCTTTTCTGGCCCTTTTATAGAGTACTGATCTGTGTAAAAAAATTAAATTAAAACTTATTTACTTAGCTTTAGTTATTTAGTTTGTTAAGTAGAGATAAAAGGGACCTTAGGAGTAGAAGGGTAATAGTTTATTAAAAGAAATACTCTTTAAAAGAACTAAGTAGTTTTAGTATAGGTGGGCCCTTAGTTAGTAGGATATAGATAGGACTTATTAGTTAGTATAGTTAGACGAGAAAAACATAAATCTACTCCTACTCCCTAGGCCCTAGTTAATAAAAGAAAGAGGAACTACTCCTTTATTAAACTATAATAGTACTCTATTAAGAAGAGTCCTTAGATCCTAAAGACTATAACTATTACTTAAACTTAAAGAAAGGATAGTACTTTTTAAGCTATTATTTATAAAAGGGCCTAGGGTATTTTAAGTATAGATTATTAGGCTAGAATGTATTTACTATAGTCTATATTATATACTATATAGTTATAAATATTTTTACTTTTTTAAGTTTTTATATTACTTAGTATTTTAAAATAAAACTATTTCCAAGTAAACTAAAAGTATATGAACTTGTGTACTAGAATACTATAAACTACTATTTATTAAAAGTATTATACTTTTTTTTTTATTGGCTTATTTAGTACTACTCTCTAGAATTCTATAGCTAAGCTAGATGGGTTATAAATATAGAGTTAGTTAAAGTTAAAATAGAAACGCGAATAGAGTGCTAGTATTTAGGCTTAACTTTAAAGTAACTAGGGCTAGTAAGTATTCTAGGTCTGTATTTTAGCTAGGAGTATAAAGGGAAAAGAGGTGATAAGGAATAAATAAAAAGGTGGAAGGTTCTAAAAGAAAAAAAGAAAAGGCTTTTTAACTAAGAGTAGCTTCCTACTAAGTAAATTTTGGCAAACTCAATATATATTTAAGTAGTAGTAGGTAAGCTACTATATAATATCACTGTTCTTATTAGTACCTACTCTTAATTTACTTAGTTAAAGTAATAGAGATAGTGATATTAGGTAGTGAAGTTTTCTTTAAAGTATACTAAGGAGACGCCTAGTTTAGATAAGTACCTTAATTAGTACGAAGATTTAGAGTTAGTTAATTTAGAATAGAAAGGGTTATAGGGCTAATATTCTATTAGGGCGAAGAATAAAGACGAAAGTACTAATAAAAAAAAAAGGCTAGTAAAGTAGTTTATAAAACTATTGGATAACTATAACTTTAGTAAGTATAAGATATTATATGGTATGCTAGGCAATAGCTATGTTAGTGCTGTTCTTTTACTAACTAGTTTTATAGTTAGGAACTAATATTTAAGACTGAGAGTAGTAGTTTTAGTAACTAGGATGTCTTTGACTGATTATAAGAACTGTATAATAGACTATAGTAACTAAACGTGTACGGATTAGGCTAGTAGGTATAGAGGATATGACTCAGTCTTCTGGCCTAGGTTCTACTTTTATTATAATTAGTGTTATGGGCCTTTAATGAAGTCTATAATCCTTAAGGGACAGTTTAATAATAATATTATCTTTTTCTATAGTACTAGTTAGCTCCCTATAGCTTTAAATATATAGTTGCGAGTCTGCTATTTAAGATCTAGTACTATACTTTTTGTATTAGAGTAGTTAGCTTCTATAAACTTTAGTTTATTATTATGTACCCAATAGGTGGCTTGATTAGTAAGCTTAAGCTGTCGGCCGGCTAGTAGTAGAAATGTAGGGTCTAGTTCTGCTAGTTAAGTATAATAAGGAGGTACTATATAGAGTTAGTTATAAAGTATTTAAAAGAACTCTTTCTTAAGGAGGGACTTACTAGCCTAGGTGTTAAGCTCTAGTGGTCCCTGAATAGCTTATAGTCCTAGACTATTAACTACTATACTTAGAGTATTTTTTAGTAGTAGTTTATAGACGAGTGGCTAGCCTTTATTAATTAGTATACTTATAATGAGTTTTAGATAGAGAACTAGCTGGTATTCTATACTTATAACTATAGTATAAACTAAGAAATTACAGTAGGAGATACGCTTAATAATATGCTTAAGGAAATATAGATTTAGGATAATAAAGAGGAGGGGCTATAAGAAGGAGATATTAATATAAGTAATAGTAGGAGTAGTTATAGTTTTAGTAATAGGAGTTAATAGGGGGCGCTTAATAATAGCTACTAGTTATAGAATAAGGTGGATATAGTTCTATGGTCTAAATACTCCTTTAGTTTTAAGTAGTTTTGTTTTATTCTATAGTATAAACTTATTTTTAATAATATTAGTTATATATTTTATACTATTACTACTAATATTAATAGTAGTAAAGATAAAACGCTTACTATAAATATTAAGATTTATAGCTTTTTAGTTGATAAGACTATAGTAGTAGAGTAGTACTTATTTATAAGTAGCTTTACCTTTTTCCCCTTTACTTTTTACCCGTAATATAGTAACTTTTTTTTACTAAAGTCCCTTTAGTTTTTTAATAACGTTACTATTATTATAAGTTATAATATAAGCTACTAAAATAAGAGTATAGATATCCTTCTTTGGCTTTATAGGTATTCTGTTATTAAGTAGATAATACGCCCCTGGACTAATAACCTCTTTATGTTTAAGGGCCTTACTACTACTACCTTTATACTTTTACTAATTAAGACTTAGTATAGTATATTAGTAAGGATTTAGTAGGATAAGTTACTAAAGTATATTTGTAGGGGGCGTACCCTATATATACTAGTAGCTTTTAAATCGTTTACTTATAAACAAAAGTATATTAACATAACTATTAATACTAGCCTTTATTGCTTTTTAGATAGAGTAGGTTATTATTATAAATGTGTTATGTACTTTAAAGAGGTACTATACTAATACTATAGTATAGTTTATTTTTAGGTTTATTATTTTTTTTATAAAGTAGTAGGCTTTATATATATAAGTACTATACTACTTTAAGTCGTTTATTTTTTTTAAAGTACTTTATTTATTTATAATAATTTTTAAAAAGGCCCTTAATAAGATAGAGTAGTGCTTTTATACCCGAAGTAATAAAGGCGTTAGTTTGGCTTTAGTTAAGGGTATTACTATCTTTAACTACTTAGGCCACTTCTATTTTACTAGCAACTAAAGGGTCTTATTTATTTATACTATCTAGTAACTATAGATAATAGAGTTACTTAAAAAAGTAGTATAGCTATTTATTTTAAATATAATCCTTAACCTTTATAATTTAAATAGTATTACTTAAGTTATTTCGGGTTAAGGTTTTAAAAATTTAGAATTTTTCTTAATATATCTTTTATAATATAATTAATAAAACTATATTTTAATTCTTTTATTTAACTAAAGTTTTTATTTTTTAAGTTAAGTATAATTATTTCTATTATTATTATAATAGTTAGTTTTTTAAATATAATAATGTTAATTATTATATTTATAAAACTTACTATTATAATATTTTAGTAATATTTATATAATACTTTAAAAATTAAAAAATTAAGTTAAGTAAATAAAGTATATTAATTAAAATAAGTATTAATACTAAAAATAAACTTATTTTTAAAAGAAATACTTTTTTAAAAAGATTTTTAATTAATTATTTAACTTTTTACTATTCTATTTACTAAAAGCCTTTTAGTAGAAAAAGCTTGCGTAAGCTGGATGGCTAACTGGCTATTTAGCTCTACGACGCCCTACCTGCTAAAAGCCTTTTAGTAGAAAAAGCTTGCGCGAGCTGGATAGTTAACTAGCTATTTAGCTCTATAATACTCTACCCACTAAAAGCCTTTTAGTAGAAAAAGTTCGCGTAAGTTAGATAGCTAATTAGCTATCTAGTTTTATAATACCTTACTTACTAAAAGCCTTTTAATAGAAAAAGCTTGTATAAGCTAAATAGCTAACTAGCTATTTAGTTTTATAATGCCCTACCTACTAAAAGCCTTTTAGTAGAAAAAGCTTGTATAAGTTAGATAGTTAATTAGCTATTTAGCTTTATAACACTCTACTTATTAAAAGCCTTTTAGTAAAAAAAGCTTATATAAGTTAGATAGCTAACTAGTTATTTAGCTTTATAATGCTTTATTTACTAAAAGTTTTTTAGTAAAAAAAGTTTATATAAACTAAATAGTTAATTAGTTATTTAACTCTATAACACCTTACCTACTAAAAGCCTTTTAGTAAAAAAAGTTTATATAAGTTAGATAGTTAATTAGCTATTTAGTTCTATAACGCTCTACTTACTAAAAGCTTTTTAGTAAAAAAAGTTTGTGTAAGTTAGATAGTTAACTGGCTATTTAGCTTTATAATACTCTACCCGCTAAAAGCCTTTTAGTAGAAAAAGCTTGTGTAAGCTAGATAGCTAGTTAGTTATTTAGCTTTATAATACTTTATATACTAATAAGAATATTATTTTTATAATAACTTTAATGTTTTTTAAATTTATAAATATAAAAGTAAAAGTTATATACTACTATAATTAAAAAAAAGGGGACTAATTTAAGAGGTAGGTTACTAGGGTTTATATAACTTTTATTAAATTATAGTTATTATAGTTAAGTTACTATAGCTATAGTAAAATATATTTAAAGAGCTTTTTAACTGTATATTTAAAATAAACTAAGAGGAAGATAGTTACTTTAAAGTAAGTAGCTATTAAAATATCTTATTTTAAAAACTAAATAGTTTTTAAAGATAATAAATCCTACTATTACTATTTAAAGAAATTTATTAATAGAGTTTCTTATAATATCCTTTCTTTTTAGTCCCCCTTTTATACTAAAATTATTATATATATAACTTCAATAGTTCTATTTCTTAAAAACCCCTTTATAATACTTTTATTTATAGTATTATATATCTTTTATAGTTCCAGTATTTTTATTGCTATACTCTATAAAATTAACTTTAACTTATCTTTTTTTATTATGCTCTTTTTTACTCTTATAATTAAGGAAGTACTTTATTAACTTTTTATACTCTTAGGAATAAAAATTAAAACCCTATACTTAAAATATTTTATTAGTATACTAATAACTAAATACTCTAAAATAGTTACTCTAAAATTCCCTTTTTTTTTTTTTTTTTCCTCTTCTTCTAAATCTATTTTACTAAATAAATACTTTACCATAACTATATCTAACCTTTCTCTTAGTTTTTCTTTTACTGTATTACTTATTATTTCCCTTAGTTTACTAACTTTTTTTATTATATTATAAGCTTTTTTTAACTTTTCCTACTAACTCTAGACTTTGTACTAAGCTATAAAAAAATATAAGTTTATTACTACCTTCCCTAGTTTAATTAGGATTCTATTTATAATATCCTAAACCTTAATAAACTTTACTAGTTTTTAAGCTCCACTTAACATTAAATCTTAAATATACTTCTCCTTCTAACTTAACTATATAGTACTACTTTTAGAAATATACTCTTTAAGTAGGGTATATAGTCGCTTTTTCGTACTAAATCTAAATATACAAATAAATAATAACTCTTTTATATAATTTATATCCTCTATATTTAATATACTTATAAATTAACTAACTAACTCTTCCTCAGTAATTATAAATATTTCTAACTAACTTAATAAAGAAGTATTAATTTCTATAGTTAATATATTATAGTTTTAGTTTTTAACTTATTTTTTAATTATATCAAACTTCTTATAAGTAGATAATAGCCTTACTCTACTACTTAGCTATTAGTTATATTTCTCTTATATTCCCTTACTTTTCCCTTTATTTTATTTATTTATTAACCGTTTAGTATTTATACTACCTACTAAATATTTAGTATTTGTACTACCCACTAGCTATTATATATTTATACTACCCACTAACTATTATATATTTGTACTACCTACTAAATATTTAGTATTTGTACTACCCACTAGCTATTATATATTTATACTACCCACTAACTATTATATATTCGTACTACCTACTAAATATTTAGTATTTATACTATTTACTAACTATTATATATTCGTACTACCCACTAGCTATTATATATTTATACTACCTACTAGATATTTAGTATTTATACTACCCACTAGCAGCTTAGTATTTATACTACCAACTAGCCATTTAGTATTTATACTACCCGCTAGCTATTTAGTATTCGTACTACCCACTAACTATTATATATTTAAACTTTCTATATTCTTAAATAAACTTAATATAAATTAATTCTTTAAAAACACTAACAATTAATTATTAACACAAGTTTATTTAAAAGTAATACTTACTTTTTCTTTTTTTTTTTTTTTATTAGTCTAATACTAATACTTTTAAACTATAATTTATATTAACTAATTTAATATATTACTATTTATATAACTTATTGTCTCTATAAAAGTTAATATTTATATACTTTTTAAAAGTTTTATAAAGTAAAATATTACTTAAAAATATATTTCCTTAACTTCCTCTACTTTAGTTTCTTTTACTAAGTCTTTAATATAATAAATTAAATAACTTTAATACTTTTTTAGTTCTTTTTAGAATCTAAATTCTAAATAATTTAAGAATCATTTACTTTCCTTAGCTAAAGTATTATACTTTTTCTAATATATAGTTTAACTATACGTATTATTCTATATCTCTCTAATACAGGTCACTAGATAAATACTATAATAATATCTTACCCTTAGTATAGTTTTAAGTAGTTAAAGGAGTACTGTATCTGTATCTATTACAGAGTCGCTTAGTTAACTACTATAATAACGTTTTACTTTTAGGTTGTAGTCTTATATACTTAAAGGAGTAAATCAATTAAATATAGTATCTATAGTATCTAGCGTATTTCGTCTAGAATATTAATTAATAGTAATAACTAAGTATAATTCTAACTAAAATAATTATTTAAGTAATAATTTCTATATAAAAAGTAAAAGTTTAAATAAAATAAAAACTAGAACAAATAGTATCTAATAAAAGCTCTATATTATAGTGTCCTTTTTATAAATAGGCTACTTCGTTCCTTTAATCCTTATACGTATACCCTTACTACTTCTTAACTCTATATCCCCTAAACTACTAAGGTTACTTAGTCTACTTACTTTATATTAAGTTAGTTTCCCTAAAAGTAAGGTATATACTTAAATTTAATTTAATTCTAATGTAGGTAGATACTTTAATAAATAATATAAGTAATAAAAAATTAATTTTAATATCTAAAATAACAATCTATCTAAGTTTATAAACAATCTATATTTTAAGTCTATATAAGCTTAAAATCTAAACCCCTAGGTAGTTATTACTAGTCTAACTACTTAAAAGTAAACTATATTTTAAACGGCTTCTGTAGTCCATATATCCTTTAATCTTACTAACAAATTAACATAGTCCCTAGGAGGTCTATTTATATAGTATAGTACTATATACTTAGCGTTGGTACTATTAATAATAAACACCCTTTTAGCTAAGAGCGCCTATAGTACCTGTAAGCTATATATATACCTTTTTATATATAATACCGTTCTTTTATTTTCCTCTATTTTACTCTTAAAGTAGTACTTATAAAGCTTTTTACAGTCCCTAATCTATAGAAGTACTAAGTAAAATATAAAAAAGTTTTTTATATAAAGCTGTTTAAAAGTATACTCGTTTATATTCCTAGTAGCAGCAGACTTTAATAACCTTTTAAAGTAGCTAATTTTATTAAGGATAGCTTAGTATAACTAGTACTAGTAATACAATATATACCCTTGTTTAGTATAGTCGTTTTGCCCCTATACCTTTTAAAAGTATATACTTAGTGAGTTTATAGTATTACTACCACTCTAAAAAACCGTTATATTAACTATATTAGTAATTTCCTTAATTTAATACTAGATAAACTTAACTATATCCTAATTAACCTTTTTTATAAATTCCTAGTCCTAGTTCTATTTAAGTATAATATAGAGTAGTACTTTTTAATAGAAGGATTAAAGTAAAAGATACGAGGCTAAGTTATAGGCTTGTATCACACTTTGTTCTAAACTTAACTAGTAACTCTCTAGTTGCTTAAAACACTTATAGAATAGGTCTTTCTCGCTACCCCCTAGCTACTAAAACTTCTACTTTCCCGTACCGGTTTAGAAATCGGGTAGACTAAAGTCTAACTTAAGGTTATTATATACTAAGTACTTATCCTAGTAGACTATAATTTCTAGTAAAAAACTAAAGCTATAGATCTTAATCGTCTCTATAAAGCTAAAACCCTTCTTTACTAATATCTCTTTTTAAGGAGATACTAATAGGATTTAGTGATTATTTATTAGAACGTATTAAAGTTAGGGATTAATAGAGTTAAGGAATAATTATAAAATAGTAACTAAAATACTATAAAAAAGTGTTATTATCTTTATAACGGCACTTAGTAATAGAAGTATAAAGATTTAAATAGCGTTTATAAAAAGGAAGTACAGGCCGGCGATTATCTTAATAAATTCCTAATATATATAAGAGTCTATATAAAAAAATACTTTTTTATAGAAACAAAGTAGCGCCTTTTTGTTGTAGTTATTGTAGAAATAGCCCTTAGTAACTAACCTTATAAAGCTATTATCCTTTAAGCTATCCCTATCTACTTTTTTAATTTTTTGTACTAACTATAAAGTACACTGCTAGCCTACTTACTAGTATATATACTGGTCCTTTTTTTCTAAGTAGTATCTTAGGAAATTATTAAATTTAAATAATATAGTATTTAACTTCTTATAGGCCTTAACTAGAGTTACTTACTTTATAATCCCCTTTAGTATATTATCGTTATATCCTTTATTTACTAAATAAATATAACTATATAGTCTCCTATTAACTAAACTTAAGTACTCTTAACTAATAGTATAGCTCTAATAGTAGTATAAACTATAGTTAAAGATTTTATAGTTTAGCTTAGACTTAGAGGTAATACTATAAGAGTCTTAGAGGTAGCGAATTTATGAAAGTATAAGTACTACTTTTAACTATTAGAGTTAAAGGGTCTATTAAAACATCTTTGTTAAAACTAAAAAGTAACAAAAGAGTATACTTAATATTCTACTTATAGAAGAACTAGATAGTATTTAACTAGTAGTAGTGCCAAGTAAATTAAATCTAAGGCACGAGATTCTTTTACAATAAGCTTTATTCTATAGCTAGGTTAAAGAGCTAAGGGGATAATAAGCCGTTTATTATTACTCTAGAGCCTAGTAAGTTAAGGTGTATAGGGTTAAATAAAACCTCTACTACCTTTATTTTTTAGTCTTTTTAAAACCTAGTTAAGTACTTTTTGATAGTTTATACTCTACTATAGCGCCCTTTAGTATTCTTTTAATTTAGTAAAAAAAAAAAATTGTAAAAGTTGTTTTTACCCTTAGTTATAGTATTTACTTTTATACTTATTTTACAGGTTAACTATATATATTTCTTAATACTAGTACTAAAAGTAAATATACTACCCTCCTTACTAACCTTTTATTTAGTATTACGTACTTACTATAATACGTTCTTAAATAATAAAAGTATATACCCTTATATTAATAGTTCTCTATATATGGCTTTTAAACTTAGGTATACTATATTATTATAAAAAGACTTATATTACTTATCTTTTAGTTGCGTCTTATAGACTAACTTTTTTCTAACCTTTATTAAAGCTTTATATAGGTTTAAGAAGAATGTATAGATTGACTCTCTAGCTATTAATACAAAGTGTATATAAAGGATTTTATAGAGTCTAATTTATAGTATTTTACTATTAACTATAATCTTGTAGCTAAAATAAATACTAGTACTAAATACTAAATATTATATAGGTAATAGTATTAAATTTATTAGAGATTTAAAGTTGCTAAGTAAGGTTGTAATGTTTAAAAAGTTATTAATATTAAAAGTAGTTAAGGCTATAAGTATTAGCAACTCCTATTTTAACCCTAGTCTAATTTAAGGCAGCTTTAAGTTTATTAATAGGACCCCCGAAGTAAGTCTCTTTATTAGACTAATACTAAGGCTCTAAGAGTATACTTTATTTATTCCTACTAAAATTCTAGGTATTAAAAAAGACTTATTAAGTTTAAGCTAGTTATAAGCGGGAAATTTCGTTTATATCTTAACTTTTACCTCTATAGTAAAATCTCTAATACTCTTAGTAACTATTATTATATAGCTTAAAAACTACTACTTACTATACTTAGAGTATATAATTAAGCTGAGCCTTGTAATAGCTATAATACGTCTAGTAAGCTTATCCCGGTTATTAACTAGACCTTTAACTTAAGTATAAACTTTTTATTAATTAAAAGTAAATATAAGTTTAGAGGTTAAAGCTATAGAGTTTCTTAAGTTTGTATTATTATTATTATTGTCCAATTCCTTAAAATCCTTATCTATAGAGGAAAACCAGGAATTATTATCTTCCCGTCTATTAATACTACTATCCGTATAGCTATAAATAGTATTATCCTTGACGTTATAGAAGCTAAAATTGCCCTTATTATTCTTAATAGACCCGTTATACACACTCTTAAAGTCAGTAAACTTATTAAAATCCCGGTTTATAAAGTTCCCTTCACTTTAACCTTACTACCTAGTATCTATATATTTACTTTTATTTTAGCTAGAGTTACCCTTGTTTTAGCTAGAGTCGCCTTTATTTTAACTAGAGTTACCTTTATTTTAGCTAAAGTCATTATTATTAAAATAGGAGTTATTATTATTAAAGTGGGAGTCGCCCCTACTAAAGTAAGAATTACTCTTAATAGAAGTAGATATATTTAATTAGTTATAAAGAATAAATAAGTAAGTATAAAAAGTATTATTTAATATAAGGTACTTTAAAGTTAATAATTTAATAAAGTATTATTTATATTTAAGTAATATTAATATATATTTATATTATTTAGTACTTTTAAAAGGGATTGGGGAATATTAAAGCCTAACTCTAACCTATAACTATAGTTCCACTTCTTAACTTAAGCTAAATAGTAAACTAAATTTAAGGCTATATAGGCTTAAAATACTAATAACTATAATAGAGTTTAGGATATAAAAACGCTACGTTAACTAGACGCCTAGTACCTATAGATAATATATAGTAAAAAGACAGTAAGTAAAGCTAGAACGGTCCACATATAATAGAGTTGGCCCCTCCTATTTATAGGTACAATTAGGAGATAGAGTAGAGTTTTTATAAATAACTCGTAGGTTTTAGAAATTAACTTAAATTAAAACCTATGTAAGTAAAAAGTCCCTTATTTAACTAAGCTAGCTAAACTAAAAACTATTACCTATTTAATACTCTACTTAGTATTTTAACTCTAGTTTAGTTATATCCTACTTTATAACTCTCACTACTTAAGTAATCTCAATTACAAAATAATACTTTATATACTAATTAGTTATAAGCTATTTTAGTATTAAAACTAAAAAAAAAAAAAAGCGGTTTTAAATATTAACCTCCTTAGAGGGGATTGCCCCTATTCTTTAACTTATCTATCGCTATTACTTAGTTTTTATAAACCTATAGTAATATTTATATCCCCTTATTACTAGTTAGTTTTACTATTTAATATTACTTTTTTATATTTACCCCTCCTTTTTTTTAAATAAATAAAGTTTATTAAGGGCAACCTCGTTACCTACTCCCTCCCTACTCTACTTTATATAAAGTTAACTACCTTAGTTATTTTTAGTAGTTAGTCCTTAATTATCGGCCCTATAATACTTGCGTTAGCGGCCTTATAGAGACCTATAAGTATAGATACTTAGCTGGTAAGGAACTAGTAAATAACCTCGAACTTATACCTTTTTAAACTTAACTTTTTACTACTTTTAAATTACTTATACTATAAGTTTAAGTACTTTAGTAGAAAGGTAAGGATGCTTTGTTTAAAAGTATTGACTAGTATACTAACTATAGTAAAGTGGTAGATACTATTGCTAAAATTAATATTACTTAAGTTAAGCTTGCGAGTAAAGTAGTCTACTAGATAGCTGTTTAGTATTTTACTGTATTTTAGTTTAATGTTTTATAACTTTAAGAACTTTAGTAGCTCTATTTATTTAGGGCTTTTCTATTAGTTAAGCTCCTTTACCTTTAACTAATACTTTTATAAATTATACTACTTTTAGTAGGTCTGTAGGCGGTCCTAGGATATTCTGACCTACTAGGCGTTATCTGTAATAAGCCCCTAGTTCCTAATAAGTTTTATAAAATTAACTTAACTTAAGTCTTTTAGTTTTTAAGCTAGTCTATTTATATAGTATATTATACTATCGAGCTTCTGGCTACTTTTTAAGTTATACTCCTTAATAAGACGGTATAGATAGTTCTATATATTGTCCTTAAATACCTAGTAGAATATAAGGTCCTTAATTAAGTAGTAGTTTTAGTTATTAAAAATAATATTAAACTATCCCTTTACCTTTATTTATAGACTATCTATTGCGTTAAAGTAGTTAATACCCTAGCTTTTATAGGTAATATCTATTACTTTAATTTGTTAGTTTATTTTAGTTATAGTTCTTTAGAGTTATACTAATATTTTTAATATTCTAATATTATTTCTATTACTTATTAGTTTATTTGTATTTTTGTACAACGCTAGATCCTATATAGTATTATTATTGTTTTCTAGCTCCTTAGTTACTATCTAGTTGCCTGTGGTATACTTATATCTAGACCTATTATTGTTTTTAGGTAGAGGGTCTGTATCTCTAGTACCTTTATAATAAAAGATCTTTTTTATAATGCCCTTTAGCTTAGACTTTAGTTTGTATTTTTAGGTATTTACTTTATGGTTATAGTAGTAATACTTCTTTTAAGGACTGGCCGGGCTTTTATTATAAAGGAGGCTTAGTATATTTATAACTAGTATTAGCTTATTTATAGTTAGTAGGATACACAATAAGGCCTCTTAATTTAAAGAAACTATATTAGCTAAGTCCTAAAGTAAAAGGAAACGTAAGTACTTACTTAACTTTACTTATTTCTACTTATTTAAGCTTTTAGTAGTTTTAAGTATACTTATAAGTTTTATAACTACTAGTTTTAAATTTTTATAGTATATTAGATAGGACTTAAACTCTTAGATAATGTGTTTAAATATACTAATAAATAGATTCTATTAACTCTTTATTAATTTATTTATAAATATTAATATTACTATTAGTTCTACTCTAGTTATACGTATCTTAGTAGTATGCTTGGGGCCATTTCACTCAGTGTTGCCATAGTACTAAGTAGCTAACTAGATATTTTAATATTACTAGGTCTATAATTTTTTGTTTAAGGTCTTTACTATAGAGCGCTGTTTAAGGATTTAGTTTATTATAGTTATAAGTAATAGGACGCACTATATATAACAAGTAGTAATTAACTAATATAGTAGAAAAAAGTTAATATACTAGGTACTTTACTATATCCGGTTTGTTTATAGTACAGACTAGGGCCCTGTATATAGCACATAAGTACTAAGGCTACTCTAGAAAGTTAAATGCCCGGGGTAAAGCTAGTTATAAGTTCTCTATAGGTAGCTCTACTTTATCCTATACCCGGCCCTTAAGTCCCAGCTACTTTTACCCCACTCCCGCCCTTTTAATTTTAAAATTAAATGCCCTTAAAAGTCTATATTTATAAAAGAGGACTACTTTTACTCTACTCATATACTACTTATTTAACATACCTAAATAATAAGTACTATAAAATAGTCCTAGGAATTATACTAAAATTCGTCCCTAAATATAACTTTTATTATAAATATAACTATAATTAAATTACTAAGTTTTTAACTAATATAAGTTTATAGTTTTAGTATTATATTTAAGTTAGTACTAATAGGATTTAATTAAATAAATTAAAATACTCAGTTTTTAGGATCCTTTATAATAAAGTTTAAATATAAATAAAATAGTAGTTACTTTTACTATATATAAATTCAAAAGTATACTCTTCTATTAATCCCTATATTTTCTACTAACTAAACAGTACTAATACCACAACTAATACACCTTCTAAAATAGCCTTAGGCTATATAGTATAACTTTACACAATTACTATAGCCTTATAAATAAAAGAATTATCCTTAGTACTAAAAAAAAAGAACACTTAATTAAAAATATAACCTAACAACACACTACTCCTATCCACTAATACTATTTTATAAAATAAAAACTAAACTAGCCCTAATAATTCAAACAATACTAATAACTAAAAACAGCTTAATAACTAGCTATTAGAGTCTAATAAAAAGAACAAACAATTAGCCTCAAATAGTACTAATAAAGCTTATATACCGTAAAAAAATAAACTATAGAAGGAAAGGGCACTAAAGAGAATAGAGAAGTATTTAACAGCACCGCGTCTAATATAAAAGAGGAAGAAAAAAAAAGCACTAAGGACGCACCTAATAATTTATTAGAGACATTGCTCCGTAATGAGGCTATAAAAAAGGAAGAGTCTTATAAAAAGAGGATAATAATAACTAGTAACGTAGCCTCTAAAGCTGTTATTCTAGTCCTTAGTTATAAGTTATAGCTTATTTTATAATTTAAACACAGTATAAAGAGGCTATTTAATAATACTAACTTAGAAAGTAGTAATATTATAACAGTCTATCTCTCTATATCCTTTAGTAACAATATATTAAAGTATAACCTTAATACCTATATAATACAACTAATTATCAAACTAATAAATATACTAATTATAGTTACTAAAAGTTAATACCTAAAATAAATTTAACTTAGTTTAACTAATATAGTAAGTATAACTAAGATATTTTTCTATAACTTTCTTACTAGTATAAAGAAAAACCTCTTCCACCTCACCATAAAGTCAAAAGGGCTTAAAAAAAGAATAGTCACTACACAACAAGTTAAACTTAGTAAAGCACTAGCTAAAATCCAAAAGTTAGTAAGGTTAGTTATAAAGCTATAAGTAAAAACTAATTTCCTCTATTATTAGTCTATTCTTTATAAACTCCACTTAATAAGTATAAAAAAAAACTAAAAAGTTATTAAAAAAGTTATTATTTTACTAAAAAAAAGTCCCACTAAAGTATAAATCGCTAGCCAGTATTTTAAACTAGTATTTTAGCTAAGAGTGGATAGCTTTAGGATAGAAAAAGGAGTAACCCAGGTCTCTAAGGCCAAGGATGTCATTATCTACTACTTCCAGATCAATAAGGACGAGTTTAACTATATACTTTAAAAGGCTAAGATACTATAAGTCCTTTATAGTAAATAGAGGAAGAGTATACTACTCTTCTACTTAAGAAGTATCTCCAAATAAATAACAAACAGCCTCACAGCCACATAAACGTATCTATCGCCCCGTACTAATATAAACTAATAATCACTTAAGGTTAATAGCTGTTTTTAGATAGTTTTAAACCCTAAATATCCTTAACCAGACCCTTTACTACAATAATAACATCTTTACTACATTATTTAACTAATTTACACTCCATATTAACTACATAGCTACTATAATAAACAGCACCTATACAGACTTTAGTATCCTTAACTTAACTATAGCTTAAATTAATTTTACACCTAATATACTATAGCTTTATACTATATTAAATATTACTAAATAATTTAAATATACGTACTAGTTTTATAAAAGTACTAAGTAGTATAGTGTTAGTAGTTTTAAAAATATTATTAATACGTATATAACTACTAATAGCCCTTCCTTATTAGTTAAAAAACTAACTACGCCTTAGTAATACTATTTATCTAGGGCGTTCTATAAGTTATTACGCAGTAGAATTAGCTCACTACTAAGAGAGCTAGCACCTTCTATACTAAGGATCTACTCTAATATATTATATTACTAGCTATATATAGAAAATAGACTTATTTCCCCTTTTATAGTAATTTTAATAAAATATAACTAATAGCTATAGATGTAGTATATAAACTATAACTATATAGGTTTAAAGACTAGTTAGTCTTTAAATAACTTACTTTAAAATTTATCTATTATTAGATTTCTCTTGTATTTATATTATAACAAACATACACAAACGCGTTACGCATAGTAGAGCGCGTGCGGCAGGTGGTTAATCTATACGTACCTACCCGATTTAAAAACTACTTAGTTTTTAAATAATATAGTCCTAGAATTTACTTAGTATATCGTTACTTTATCTTTTTCTACTAACTTCTTCCCTTAGTCTTCTACATACCTTTCCTATAGAGTCCCACTATCTTCCTTAAAACATAGTAGGTAGTTAATTTATACGTACTTACTTAATTTAAAAACTACTTAGTTTTAAAATAATATAGTTCTAGAATTCACCTAGTATATCGTTACTTTATCTTTTTCTACTAACTTCTTCCTTTAGTTTCCTTTATACTTCTTATACAGAGTCCTACTATCTACTTTAAAATATACTATAAATAAATAATCCTACCCCTATAACTTAATCCTACTAAAGATAAGCGAAGCTTATAGTTTATAATAATACTGGAAGATGGTCTGTAGGATAAGAGTACTGTATTTAACGCAGTATACTACTATCTCTTTTAATTACTTCTAGTATCTTTTTTAATAGGTTTATAGGTATTAAAAATAATTGACTAATTTGTTATAGTAAATAGGTTTAATATTAAAAAGCTTAAGGTTTTTTTTTAAAAAGTCTTAAAGTATATAATAGACGCAATCAAAAAATCTAAATGCAACACCTAAGCTACTCCTAAGCCCTTTTCTATTAACAATATAGTCACTAACCTAGTTATTTCTAAAAAAATCATTTAGAGTAATTTTAGAATTATAGTTTATAAGTTTTTATAAAACCTAAGTAGATATAAGTTTGTAATTATTAAAAATAAAAAGCTAGTAATACTTATTTTTAACAAAAAGGCCCGGTTAAATATATATACTTTTTTTTTTAAATACTTACTTTAGAATATAGAAACTAACCTTAAAGAGCTTATTCAAAGCTTAAAGTCCCACTACAACAGTATATATACTAATAGTATAGTAACTTATAGACTATTATATATACTTAGTATAATTATCTTAGCTATCTATAAAGTATTACTAATTAATAATAATAATTTAAACCTAATAGTTACTACCCTTTAGTGCAATAAGTATAATATATACTTCTATAGAACCTACTTATATATTAAAAAATAAATATTATAACTAAAGAGTAACCCTACTAAAGACTTTATATATAAGCACAACCTAGTCTAATAGTGGAACTAGAAAAACGCAACTATTATTAAAGAAGTTCTTACTTAAATATTAGAATAGTCTACTAAAATACTAAATAAAATACTAAAAAACACCTATATTCCTTAGCTTTTAATATTTATTTAGGGGAACAGGGCATTCCTACTCCTACTAATAATAAAAACTAAGTATAAATATCCTCCCCTCTCTCTAAACTAAGTTTACTAAACTAACTATTTTACTATATAGTTATAGGAGTCTTATTTTAGTACTCTTATTACTCCCTAAAATTATTAAAGTACTTAAACACTTAACTACCACTAAAAGTATATTCTACTAAATCACTTTTTATATACTTAGACCCTTTTAGTTATATAATAATAACTATATACTTATTTAAAATAAAGAATTTATAAAGGGCCTCCTTCTTTTTAATATAATTAATTATATTTAGCTATCTAATTAATATAGTGTTAATATTAAGATAAAGGATAATAATAAAAATAATAATAAGAGTAAGAATAATAATAAGGACAAGGATAAAAATAGAAAAGAGGGTGAGAATAGGGACGAGGATAAGGATAAGAACGGAAACAAGGATAAGAATAAGAATAGGGACAATACTACTATAGTTAATATAGACTAAATACGTTAAAAAGAGTAAAATAGTATAATTAAATTTATTTAAAAGCCGTATATTAAGAATAGCCTTAGTATATATAGTAGAAATAAGTAAAGATTATTTTGTTAATAAATAAGTCCATACCCTTATTACTTATAAACTAAGTTATATAATAGTAAAACTACACTACTAAAGCCGGGTTAAAGGAATAGTAACTAAACTTAACTATATTAAAAATAATTACTAAATTTATTACTATAAATAAATCCAGTACTAAAAAGCTTAAGGCTTTTTATAAAGGAATCTATAAGTATATTAATAATTTAATTAAAAGATTTAAGGAAACTAACGTTAAACCTAAACGTAATCCTATTACAAATACTATTACTAGTATTAAAGTTTATACAAATATTAATATAGACCACTTTAGAGAAATGGCTTGTAAGTTCTATAACGCTATTAGTAATAAGTAGTCTTAATTATAAAGAACAATAAGTAGGCTTTAATATAACTTAATAGCTAAAATTATACTTACCCGTATACTTTTTACTTTAAAAAGCTAATACGTATTACAAAAGCTATTTAAAGGCTATATAACTTTTAAACTCTATTGTATTTATATAAAGACAATATTTAATTATTTTATTTATTTAGGGATCGCTTTCTTAGTCTATTACTTAACTTTTTCTTTTTAAACTACTAATAAATGTAATATATAAGCTAAAAGGAAACTATTTATTTTAAGTCGCTAGGTTTAAAAACTATTTAGACTTTAAATAAGTTTATTTTAAGTTTTTTTTAGTACTAGCACAGCCTATATTTATACTAACACAAGTAAACACGGACGCGTTACGTATAGTAGAGCACTTATCCTCCCTCTCTCCTACTTTTCTTATATAATTTTATACAAAATATTACTAAGTAGATATACTAAAAAGCCCCTCCCCCCCCTAACTTAACTTAATTTACTTATAAACTATTAAACTCTTCTAGTCCTTTACTTACTAGCCTTAAATATACAGCTTGCTATAACACTAATAATACTAATAATACTAATAATGCTAATAGTAAGATCAATAGAACTAACACTAAAACTACTATCCTATATTTATAAAAATAAGAGTACTATGTTTAACGTAGTATACTACCTCCTTTAGTAGCGTTTAATATATTTCCTAATACCCTTATAAGTATTAAACGTAATTACCTAGTTTATTACTATTAACTTATTAAATACTAATAAGCTTAAGGCCTTTACTTAAAGAGTTTTAAAATATATAGTAAAGTTAATTAAATAATCTAAGTAGACCACCTAGACTGCCCCTAGACCTATTTCCTTTATAAACGCAGTTACTTAAATAGTTATTTTTAATAGAATTAATACTTACTAGTTTAGAACTATAGTCCGTAACTTTTTTAAAAAGTTAAATAACTATAAGCTTAAAATAACTAAAAATTAAAAATAAACAATACTCCTTTTTAGTAAATAAGCTCACTTAGATATATATACTTTTTTTTTTAAGTACTTACTATAAAATACTAAAAATAATTTTAAATAACTTATTAGGAAATTAAAGTCTTACTATAGCACTAAGTACACCAACAGACTTACAGCATACAAACTATCCCACGTACCTAGTAGTATTATCAAAGTTACTTATATTATAGTACTTATTAATTAAAATAGTTTAAACTCTATAGTTACTACACTTAAGTATAATAAAAATAACGTCTCTCTATACAACAGCTACTAGTATATTAAGGAGTAAATATCCTAAAAGGGTACTAACCCTATTAAAGAGTATATCTATAAGTAGAAACTGGACTAACATCGGAGAGAGGGCAATATAACTATTATTAAAGAAGTACTTACTTAGGTATTGGGACGGACCTTTAAAAAACTAAGTAAAATACTTAAAAACGCTTTTATTCCTTAAGTATTAACGTCTACCTAAGGCAATAGGACATATCTACTCCTACTAATAATAAAAACTAAGTATAAATAAAAGTACCCTCCCTAATCTTTAAGTAAGCTAAGTTTATTAAACTAACTATTCTACTGTACAATTATAGAAATTTAATTCCAGTACTATTCGTACTCTTCGACTTAATATACGTACTAAAGTACTTAACTACTACTAAAAGAATATTCAGTAATATTACTTATTACATACACAATACCGTCCTATAGTTTAACAATAGCTATATACTTTATAATAACAAGGGAATTTTATATAATTAACCTCTTTTTAATATTATTAAGTATATTTAACTAGAGTAGTACCCTAATAAAGTTAAGAATAAGAATAAAAATGAAGTTAAAAATAAAAATAAAGATAAGGGTAAGGGTAGGAATAAAGATAAAGTTAAGGATAGGAATAAGGATAAGGGTTTACCCTTATTATTATTTTTACTAACGTCCTTTAACTTAATAAATAAGGGTAAGGGTAAGAATAAAAATAAAGTTAAGGATAGAAATAAGGATAAGGGTTTACTTTTATTATTATCTTTACTAATATCCTTTAATTTAATAAATAAGAGTAAGAATAAGAACAAGGACAATAATAAAAATAATAATAATAATAAGAATAATAGAAATAAAGATAATAATAGAGAGGATACTATTATAAGTACTATATATAAGTAAATAAGGGCAAGATAGTATTATAGAACATATTAAAAAGTAATATATTAAAAACGGTATTAAAATATATAGTAAATATAAAAAAATAATATCCTATTAATAAATAACCCTACACCCTTATTAAATATAAACTAAGTTATACAATAGGGAAACTATACTACTAAAACCAGAATAAAATAATAGTAATTAAACTTAATTAAATTTATCCCTATAAAAAAAGTATCCTTTAAAGCCCAGTCCATATACTAATATCAATTTTAAAGCCATATAGTCTTCAAATATTCCAGGTACACATCCACTGCGCCCTACCCCTACACACATCTATAATAATAAAACAGTAAGTAAATAACCTATAACACTTACCAACCTTCCTCCCCTCTCTTACCGGCTCATTTTTTCCCACCTTTAATACTTCCTACCTAACCTATTATTAAAATTATACTTTACCCTATTCCTATCATAATATCTAGCTTACTCACACACAAAGCCTATTTAGTATATCTTTCCTATTAAAGCTTTGTAATAAGCTTAGAATCCCTAATAATAAACCCTACTACTAGATTATTAAGTCCTTCTACTAGGAAACCTATAAGTCGCAGTTAAAAACTATTACTAATCTTATCGTCTACCCTAAGGAGCGACTTTCTATACTATCCCCTAACGTCTTTCCTTCACCTTATTAATAATAAAACTACTATTAGTAGAAAACCACTATTATTAGCGTTATATCTTAATAACTCTACTTAAATTCTACTTATAATAATAGAATCTTTAAACTAAACAAAGAGTTAAAGGGACTACTACTTACTTTTTCTATCTATTTAATTAACTAATAAATTATTAATTCTCTCTAGTATACGGCTCTAGAATTAGTTAGTATACTAGTGTATATATTAAAGGCCTACTCTCGCGCCTTAACAATTTACTTTATAAGTTCTTCTACTTACCCTAATCTATTTTTATATTATATACTAACTATATAAGTAATTATACCCGGACTTTATATCCTATAATAATAAAACTAAGAAAAACTAAAACGCCTAAAAAATACTATTACTACACAATATCACAGTTTTCTATAAGACTACAGTTTAAAATAACCTTAAAGCCGGAATACACAGAGTAATTAAAATACATAAGTCCTCCACACATCCTAATCCTAAGCAAGTATGTAGACTACACTACTCCACCTTAACACGTTTAATATTTTTATAGTCTCCTCCTTACACTAAAGTAGTTACATCCTCTACATAGTCCAGTTCTATAATATACTAATACTTAATACTAGTATTCTAGAGGTAGTACTTAGCGCCTTCCTAGCTCTAAAAAAACTTAATATAATTAACTATAATTTACTATATTTTAAGAGTATCCTAAATATCATTAATATACTATACTATATACTTAAAAAATTTAATATAAAACCTACTAGTATTAAGTTCTTCCTTAAAAGCCACAACGCACTAAACAAAAACTTAAGCACATACTTTATCTTAAAAAAACCCTTAAAAATATAGAATATCGCTAAAACCGTATTACAAATAATATTTATTATAGTATTAAAAGCCTAGGCCTTAAGTATTAACTTTATATTAAAAAGCAGAGCTTTTTATTAATTTCTTAACTTAGTACTAATAAAGCCAGGTACTATAGTAATCTTTCTTTACTATTTTTTTAACTAACTTAATACCTATAAGTATAAAGACTACTGTACTATATTATAATAAGAATACTAAGGCCTTAAGAAGTAACTACTCTTTACTCTTTATTTTAATAAAAATAGTAATGTATATAGTATATAACGCTCTACGTACCTATTAACGTAGTAGTATAACTACTATAGTTAGAATATAGTTAGTATAATATTTAAAAAAAAAAGCTATATTAAGCTTTTTAATTAGCGTACTTACTTCTTTTACGTTTTAAAGAATAAACTTAATAGGGAAATCTACCACTTTACAAGGGATCGGCAGGCTATACTCACAAGCCTTATTTACCCTAATCCCTAAGCACCTCAAGCCTTTTACCCAGCCTATTATACTAACAACTAACTCACTAACACTATTACACTAATTATTATAAACCCCTTTATAGCTAGCCCGTCTATACTAGAGTAGTACTGCTTAAGAACCCTTAAAAAAAGTCTTAAGGTTTATTATATCTAGTAGGTATACTCCTAAAACTAAAAGCAGATTAAGCCTTACTTATACCACAAAAAGCCTACTATAGATAACTGCGTCTAAGCTACAAGACCTAACTAGAACATAGCTTACTCTTATACTAGCATAAACTATTAATAAACCTAAGAATACATAGTTTAAAAAGTAATTATAAAGTGGACCCGACCTACTATAAAGGGCAGTAAACCCACTGGATTCTAATAAAGTAGTTACTATACATATAACGTAACACACCTACTTACTTATAAGGTATAGAGGTATAGTTAATTAACTATATAAAATTAATATATTATATAGTACAATTATAAAATAGTAACTTTCTATAAAAAGTATTAAAAATAAAAAGCTTTGTATTTTATATTTTTAATTTTAAATTAAAAATACTACTTTTAAATAAAGGATAATTTAATTATTTAGGTTTTAAAATAATCTAAACTTAAAATACATATATAAGCCTACTCCTATTTTAAGCCTATCTAGTATTAAAAAGTTAATTAACCTACTTCTATTTTAAGCCTATTTAGTGTTAAAAGGTCAGTTAGCCCTACTATACCTTAAATCCTTTAACGCATCTGTATATAGCCTAAACTAGACTACTAGTATAGTATACTAACACCTACCTTTTAATAATAAATTAATAATAATATAAATATAATAAAATAATAAAAAAAGAATATTTAATAATAGTTCGTTACTTCTACTTATTTTTATAAAAAGCTAAAGTATTTTTTAATTTTATTACCCCTATCTAACCCAGTAACACTACACATATACACTCACCTAGCTACTTATTATACTTAGTATAATACATTTATTAACTAATCCTATTTACTATAGTATTCTAAAAAGGTATCCTAAAAAATAAATAAAAGTTTATAGTACGTTTATATCTTATAATGTAATAATACTAAAATAGTTAATGGGTAGTAGTAAGTATAAATTAAAAAAAGAGCCTTTATCTTTATTAAAGAGTATAAAAAAAACAAAAAAGACACTAAGACGTTTTTTACTAACTATAAAAAAGAACTAATTAATCTAATAAAACTATACTAACTTTTTAGTTCTATAATAGTTCTTTTATACTAGTCCTTAAACCCTAAAAGTGAGTCTTATAAGTACTATAAACATAACAATAGACAATAATAGCACCCCTCTAAAGTCCACTATTAAAGCTTATATACTATATTTACCCCTAGGTACAGATAGATATACTATCTATACTTCTAACAACTAATACAGTAGCACCTAGTACCACAGCGCCCCCCTAAAAATCAAACATCCTATTACTAAAATAGGTACTTCTTTACCCATACTACTAAAAACCCTAAGTACTACTTTTCCTAAGTACTAACTTAGCCTACTAGAATATAATAAAACCACGTTCTATATTATAGGAGTTACTAGTCTAATTAGTACAAAACAAAAAAACAACCTAAATAGAATATTAAACCCTACACAATACTATATTAATATTCCTATACTAATATACTTAAAAACAAATAAGCTAGGGATAAAAAGAAAAAAAATAAAGATTTTAAAAGTTTTAATATAGTCGTCAAAACCACCTTTTTTATTAAGTATTAAGGTCTAGACAGTACTAACTAGTAATTTAAATAGTTTCTACTTCTACTTCTAACTACCTTAATAAAATCCCCCTATATTAGTAAAAAGTATATAGTACTATAGAAGTAAATAAATACTATAAAACTAATTAAAGGTAGTAAAGGTTAAATTAAAGTAATAGTAATTAAGGGTTATAAATATAAAAAGTATTATTTTTACTTTATAAATATATAATTTATAAAAAGCATACAGGCTTATATTATATATAACTATTTTAAGGATAGTTAGTTTTAAAATAAGCTTCTTATTATTGCCCTAGTCTATTAAACACTATACTATTGCACTACGTCCTTCTCCCCAGCGCGTTTACCTCTGTCCACTTTGTACCCTAACACAAATTATCCATCTAGTAATCTAAAGTATAATAAACCTACCTAACTAATACTCCCTCCTATATCTAGTCCCCCTCCTATATATTAAACCTTAGTAATCTCCCGTACTAGCTTAAATAGTTCCCACAGCGTACTAAATATATTTAAAATAGCTACGTCCTTAAGTACTATATCTAATATAACCTTGTAGGCCCACTAAATCTTAACTACTAGCTTCTATAAAGGAATAATAATACTATAAATAATCTTAAATACTATTTTATAAAAGTAATAAAATAGGCTATTATTTATATAGTTAATAACTTTTAAAAACTAGTCTAAAGCTAAGATATACTTAATAATTAATTAGTAGTTAAATATAGAAAAAAAAATACTAGTTAGTTTTTTAACTCGTTTATAAAAATAGGTAGAGACGTAACTTATAAGCCCTTATGTTTAGTAAAAAGTAAATAAGTACTTATGCCCTAATTTTATATTATAGACTTTAGGATTTTTAAATTTTAGATAAGTTAGTATAGTTCTTTTAGCTTTAGCTCGTAATAATAAGTAATATAGTCCTAAAGCTTTAACTCCTATTACTTTCTAGGACCACCGTAATCTAAATCCTCTTTATTATTTATGTACTACTATTACTAATTCTACTACTCTCCCTAAATCTTCTTCTTAAGCACATCAGTATCGTCACCTACTAGTACCTCTTTTAACTTAAACTATATATCTCTAATCCTCTTAATCTTAAACCTAACCTTAATATTACTGTTTATACTTTACTCTAACCTATTTACTTTTAAAGTTACTAATAACGTAGTCACACTAACTAAAGGGTCGTTTATACTTATAGTTACTTAGTAGTATTTATATACACTCTTTTTAATACTATATATAAAAGTAAGTCGAGTAATAAAATAAATATTAGTTCTAAAGTTATTAAGCCACATTAATAATAGGCTAGTAATTAACTAGACTTCTATAGATAAAAGTATTTATATAATTAACTTTTAATTCTTATATATACTAAATTCCCTAGATACAATTGCGTACTATAAACGCCCTATTATTACTGTAACGTAAGTAGTATTAAGGTTTAGTATTACTAGACTAATTTAGGCGTTATACTTATAGAATTAAACGTAATATACTAGGGTTAACGATCCTAACTTTTAGTCCCGGTTATTGCCCCCTTAAGTTAGGTCTAATATCTATCTCTATAATCTATTAATATTAGTAAGTACGCGCTACTGTTATTTAAAAGAAAAAGCAGCTAAAATCGCCTTAATCTATAAAAAAGTTAAATTTAAAACCAGCACGTAATAATAGTTTAGCGTAACGCTATACTATAGACTTACTCTAGCCTTTAGGTTATTATTTACCGCGTTTACTATTTTATAAAAAAAGTTAAAAATAATAAGTAATATAGTTTAGTAAGTATATAGGTTATTTAGTGTGTATTAAATATAAGAAAGGTATAAGTAAAAAAGATATTTTTAGGTTTATTAATAATTCTTTTATAAGTAAGAGAAAAGAAAATAGTTACTATAGAAAGGTTTAGAGTTAAAATATTTTTTTAAAAGAGGGGGGGGGGAGTAACGTAGTACTTGCTTTATTTAAAATAATATTAGTTACCTATATCCCCTATACTCTACTTACTATCTCTACTATTTAGTATAGTATAGTAAGTAGTATCACTATTAATCCACCAAATTTTACCAAAACAACCTACTAAATACCTACCTTAATATAACTTTAATACCCTATTAATATTATATAGGTACAATATTGATAGAGTATTAGCGTAACGTTAACGTAATATTAATACATTACACGGGTCGGCACACACTACCCTACTGTAAGAACTTATTTAAAAGTAAGTAAAAACACAAGCACGTATAAACTAGTAAAGAGTTTTAAAACTATATAGGCTTTAATCCAACTAAATACCTAGTGAAATTGTTGTTCTTTATTTACTACTAGTTTAGCTTCCCTTTATAGCCTATAATATTCTTAAAAACTTTAAAGTATCCCCTTTACTAACTACTGTTTTTTAACTTATTTTTAACTTAACTTAAATACTGCCCTAAGCTTTTTTAGCCTTAGAGTTAGTAAAAACTACTTTAACCTTTATTTACCTATTAGCCCTATATACTAAATTCTAGGTTGTTTATAAACAAGATATATACTTCTCTTTTCTAGTGTATCTTTTTTAAAGTTAGGGCTTTTAGTACTAAAAACCTTAGTTAGGGTAATAATATAGACTTTACTAATAAGTAGTATAGCGCCGCCCTTTATAGGCGTAGCTATAGCCTTATAGTTATCCTTTTTAGAGTCACTATTGAATAACTTGTATATAACGGTAGGGTACTAGGCTACTTTACCCTTAAGTATTATAGTTACTTTACTCTTAAGGGCCGTAGTTGCTTTACCTTTAGGGGCTATAGTCGCCTTACCCTTAAAAGCTGTAGTTACTTTACTTTTAGGAGTTATAGTTTATTAAGTTCTTAGGAGTTATAGTTACTTTACTTATACTTACTATTAAAAGGCTAGCTATAACTATATTAGTAGCGTTATAAGTACAAAGTATACTTAAGTAAATATTAGTTTTAAAAGGTTAAATATGTATGGGTAATTATACTCATAATCCTATATAAAAGTAGTAGCTTTGTTATTAAAGATACCCTTTTTTTATATACTTTTAAAAATAGTATTAAAAATAGCTTAAGTAAATAGTAATATTAACTAAGTACTACTATAACTATATATAAGTAATATATAGTCTAGCCCGGGCTATAGATAGCTATTTAAGCACTCTACTCCTAATTACTAATATAAATAATAATAAATATTATAATAAGGCCCGTAAATATATAAGTATTTAGTATAAAAAAGGGAAAGGTAAAAAAGATACTAACTTTTTAAAATAGGAAAAAGACTTAAGTTTAGTAAAAAAAAAAAAAAAATTAAATAAAAAGTAGGTAGGTAAATTAAACTAAGTTAAGTAAATAAGTAAGTAAAGAAGTTAGTGTTTACTTTTCTAGGGGATATTTATTATAATTTTAGTAGGAACTAAAAAAGACTATACCTATTAAGTATTTAAAGGCTAAGTAGCTATTAAATATAACCTACTATAGGTATAATTATACCCTATTTCCCTAAATACTAACTTCTACACCTACTTTTTATTACTAGTTTATTTACTTCTTCTAGCTATTACTTTAAATTTATTTACTAATAAGTTTAATCCCCTTTTTTTTATAATAACTATAACTTTTTTTTTTTTATAATACTTAGCCCTAATATTCTATCCTTTATACTAAACTTAGAAATATTACTTCTATTTTTTATAAATATTTATAAAACCACAATACTACTACTAAAACTACTACTATAATAAAGGCTCTTAAGTTAATTTGTAAATCCTAGAACTTTATAGTAGAGATTAAGGAATTAAAGATAAAGCTAGTTTTTGCTACTAAAAAAAAAGCTAAGATTAATACTTAGTAAAGCGCTATATTTACTATAAAGTACTCTTACTTCTGTATAAAAGTATATACTAATAACTGTAAAAATCTCTTACTAAGGTACTTATTAAGTACTTTAAAAAAATAAAAAATAATAAAAAGTTAATTATTAACGTAGCTACTATGGGTAACGTTACTTTAACTATTAATAACTATATGGGAATTTAGTTATACTACTATAATAATACTAATAATTAATTAGTAGTTTTTTATATTACCTTTAAGTAAATAAAAGTTTATAAAGTAACTAACTTAATTAATTTTTTTTTAAACTTTAATAATAATACTAAGGGTAACTTAATATTACTTAATTCTAAAAGTATTGTAAGTAATAACTTAGATAGTAAGAACGGTATAGCTAATACTACTAACGTACTAGTTACGAGTAGTACTAAGTAAAGGGCTTTAGAGGCCTTTAAAGTTGCGACGCCCCCTAAAAGAAGAGCTATAATTTGTATATTATACTATATATATATACGTATATATAGAAGACTAGGATACTAACGCGGGTATAGTATAGGTACTTAAAAGTAAATTAATATAGAGACTAAGATATAGACTAGAGTAGTTATTAGTATTTTAGATTGGGTTATATAGCTTTGTTGTATAGTAGAGAGATAGAGGTTTGTGTTATATACTAGAATAAGGTTATATTAATAGTTTTAGTGGTCTAGAGTAATATAACTTAAGTAGGGAAAGGATAGATAGTTAATAACTTTAGTAAAACTTCTAATACGGGTACTATTGCGTATATAGCCTAGTACTTAGGCCTATAATAGCGAGCTTTAGTAGATAGAAATCTGAAGATTTAAGTTTAGTTAGTATCTATAACTACTCTATAAAAGTTGCGATTTTTAAATAGCTATAAAAGCTGTAACTTGTACTTAGTAACGGGATTTCTATAGTATATTAATACAAAATCTTTTTTTCTATTTATTTAGTTTAAAATTTAAAGATTTAAGTTAAGCTAGTGTCTATAGTTACTCTATAAAAGTTGTAATCTTTAATTAACTATAGAAGTTGTAACTTATACTTAGTAATAGGATTTTTATAGTATATTAATATAAAATCTTTTTTTTTATTTATTTAATTTAAAATTTAAAAATTTAAGTTAAGCTAGTGTCTATAGTTGCCCTATGAAAGTCGCGATTTTTAATTAGTTATAGAAGCTGTAACTTATACTTAGTATTGGGATTTTCTTAATATATTAATACAAAATCTTTTTCTTTATTTATTTAGTTTAAAATTTAAAGATCTAAGCTAAGCTGGTGTTTAGGTATAATTACTCTATAAAAATCACAATCTTTTAAGCTTTTTTGTTTATTTAGTTGCCCTTTTTTTAAATAGGTAGTTAGACTAGAGCTTTATAGACTGTAGTGTCCGCTTTTAGTTTATAGTATAGTGGTTGGTTATACCTTTATTAGCTACCCCTATATTTTAAGGCTAGATAGTTTTAAAATAAAACCTGTATTTAATTTTTAATTTAGCTAGACTTTACTATTTATTATTTAAAAAGTAGGTAACTTTAAAAATACGTAGTAGTAGTTTAGAGTAAATAACTATTAAAATTTAAATACTTTTAAAAGTATAAAATAAAGGATATAATAGTAGGTAAGCTTTGGCTTTAGTTAGTTAAATGCGTAGAGTATAGTTATAAGAATATATTAGGATATAAAGTATTAATAAGTATTTATAGTAGGTTATAGTGTTTAAAACCTGTATAACTAGATAATAAAAGTAGTGCTAGTTTAATAAACTCTTAAAGTAGTACCTAAAATAAAGCCTATATAGTCTTTAAATTTAAATACAACCCCTAACTTTACACTCCCTCTACATCGCACTCCCACATCGCACTCCTATACTAGTAACATCTAAACTACTATTCTACTTGTTTTATATACTAAACAAAACTAAAACCTAAAACAGTATAAAAAAACACGTTTTTAAAGATTATACCCTTACTATATTAATAAAGGCTTTTTTTATTAAATTTAGTATTTAAATAAGTAGTATATATTGTCTATAGAGATATATATAGTATAGTAAAGTATAAGCCCTATAGCTATAAAGTATATTATTTTAACTACTTAGCTAGGATTCCTCCTAAACTATACTATAATAAATATTTATTAACTATATAATTAATTTTTACTAAATAAAGGATGAGTATATTATAGAAGCTTTTAAAGGTTAATATATTTACTATAATTCTAACTTTAACTAACTTAGGTATAAAGTAATTAATAGAATAAATATAATAGTTAACTTAAATAACGCTAAATTTAATAAAAATATAATCGTAGACTTTAATACTAAGTTTTTATTAAAGAGTAGCTAATGTGCTGTACTAAATACTAGCCCTAAAGGCTAAAGTACTAATATTACTACTAGTTATATATAAGATATAAAGTATAGAAGCCGCGCTACTAAAAAGGCTGTTAGTTACGCAGTCCCGCGGCCCTATGCAGGGGCGACCCGTAAGTTAGTTATATATAGCTTAGGTAAGACTATTGCCTATAGTTAAGCCTCGCGGGGATTCTAGTAGTTGGAAGAAATAATTATCCTATACTAAGACTATTTTATTACTATTTACTAGCCCCCGTACGTATCCCTACTACTAGATACATACTAACTAGGCTACTTATTTAAGAGAACTGTAAATAGTACTTTGTATATATATTATAGTAGAAAACGTTGTTGTACGTAATAAGAGAGCCCGTTTTTAGTAACTAAGTTATGTCTTTACGTTGGTATAAAGTTAATAATATATATAGACTATAGATTAATTTAAGGAGGGGGGTGTGAGTTAATTACTATAAGTATTATAGAGGCAGCTACTTCTTCTAACTTTAAACTACTTTAAAATATAACTAAAAAAAAGAAAAAAAACTTATTTTAGTAATCCTTTATAAAATAAAGAAAAGAACCTCTAAATAATAAAATGGGTTTATTTAATATAAATAAAGTAAATCCTACTATTGAATTTTTTTTATTTTTTAATTTTATACCTTTTTGTGTTATTATGGTTTCCTTTATAATCCTATAAGTAAGTCTTTATATTAAAAGATATTAAGTCTAGCTAAGTTAATAGTAATTAATCTTACTCTATTAAACGCAACTCCTTAGTATAACTAACTATAGACGATGTAGAAGAATAACGTTTATACAAATAGACTCTTAGTTAGTATAAAATTCTCCCTTTAAAAGTTTTAAGGATTACTACTAAAAATAAGGGCTAGAAAAAACTCTTTAGTAAGAATTATAAATAAAATATTAATTTAGTATTTACTTAGACTAACGCTAATAATAGATAGCTACTATAGAAAAACGGACTATTTATTACTTTTATAAAAGTAAACGATACTTATAAGCTGTTTAGTAACTTAATTTTACTATAGTGGGTAAAAAGTATAAATAGCTATACTAAAATTAAGGAAATATTCCTTAGTTTTAAACTCTAGTAGACTAGCTCTTAAGTACTATAAAAAGGAGAGCCTCTTAAAGAAGAGGTTATTTGGAATTTATTTTAGATAGAACGCAGACTTGTTTAACCTAAAATAATAGAGTTTAATAACCTATAAACACTTTAAATACTACTTTTAGAAAAGTTAAACTGGCAGCTCTAGATTACACTATACTTAATAGAAGTTAAAAATAGTAAAGTTATAACGGTAATAAAAAATACTAAGTTCTATACCCTCCCCCTAATCTAGGTAACTAAACTACTTAAATAGAACGTTAATATTAATAAGATCTACTAGGGGTTCTTTCTCTTTAATAAAGTCACTAATAATGCCTAGTACTTTAACTTACTTTTTAATTAAAAAAACATAAGTAAAATTATAGGTATTTAGGTAGTAAAATAACTTTAGTTTTAGGGATAGAGTAGAGAAATAAAAGTTACTATTCCTACTATACTATAGTAGAAAGGTAGTACTATTTATAGCCTAATAGTATTTAAAATACTCTAATATACCGTTTTACGTCTTTAGCTAAAAAATAGCCTTTTATAATCGCCCTTAATTAACAATAATACTAATATATCTTAAGCCACTAGTTTATAATAAATATTTTACTATTTAGGTATATAGAGTAAGGTATCGGAATAGAACGCCTTTAACTAGGTAATTAATACTTGTATAATCTAACTAGTACGTAAAGAGCTAAAATGTGTCGGGAGTATAATTGATCCTATTACGTCTCACAATACCTTGTTTTAGCGCCTCTGTTTTTAACTTAAGTCGCCTAATTTTAATATATTGTTGTTAGTACTAGGCGCCGCGGCTAGTAAAGAACTTATAAAGAATAAAGAAATAGATAATACTAATAACGCTTCTCTACTAGAACACTTAAATATATTATCGCTATTACTAAATATTTTAGCTTTTAAAGAAGACGATAATTATAAAAATAATGAAGATAACGAAGATAATAAAGATAATAAAGAAATACCTAACGTAAATAATTTTTCTCTACTAAGTGATCTGGGTAGCTTAAGTAGTTTAAGTTCTTTTAATAACTTAAATAGGCTAAGTAATAAAAGACTACTAGTACTATATAATGGGCTGGAACGGGCACTCGAACTCTTAGACTGGGTACTTTAAAAGGTTAAAGAGCTTTATTAAGAATTTAAAATAAGTATAAACGATATATAGTAGCGTTTAAAGGGAATATCTTGGGCCTTTAAGGCAAGAGATTTAACTTTAGTACTAGAAGGAATTTAGTAAATTTTTATTAAAATCTATAAAGAAAAATAAGTTTAATATAACTAGCTAGAATAGTTATAAGAGCCGCTACTAGAGTTGCTAGTTTATAATAGTTAAAATAGAGATATAGCTATGTTGCTAGAATAGTAGCTAGTAGTTTTAAGTTAGTAAAACTAGCTACTAGTCCCTAATTAATAAAATAAAGACACAGCCTTACTAGTATAAAGGTAGTTAAGATGTAATAATTTTTTAAATATAGTGAATGCCTTAAGGGAGTAATAGCTGTATTGACTAGTCTTTAATTAATAAAATAATTTAAATAGTAATACACCTACGTAGCTAGTAATATAAGTATAAAGTTTTAATTAACTTAAGGAAACTTATAAGTAAATACTAAAAAGTACTAATTTACTAATAAATACGTATATAACGGTATTACTAGGTAAATCCGTATTAATTCTAATACTATACTGTAATATTTTAAGTATATAATTAATAGAGTAGTAACCCCTTAGGCTTAATATACTATATTTACATAATAAAAATTATAATATAATAGTATTAGCGGGCCAACCTATACTTATTTAAATACTAACTAGGCCCTATTTAAATATACCCCTAATAAATATATATATAACTCTATTATGTATATCTTTTAACTCTTTATAACTATTATTATATTTATTTATACTAGTACTAAAGAGTAAACCCTTACTAACTCTTACCCATAAAAACACTACTAGGCCCCCGGTAGACCTACTAAGTTTAAATGCTATAAAGATATTAAGTAATAAGGTTAAAGATATTATACTTATAGTGAAGTTTTAAAAGTGCAAGGCTAAGTTGTAGAATACTAGTGGCTTAGGAAAAAAGAGAAAAAAGACTAATAGTAGTGGAAAAAAAAAGGGTGGTTAGGGAGTAAAGATACTAAAGGCGTATGTGGATAGAGATAGTTAGATATAAGCCCTAGGCACGCGTAGCGGCACTATACTATAGGCTATACTCTTAGTGTATAGTAAAATAGTGAGATGGCTGGACGTGTTTTATAATTAATTTATAGGGGGTGGCGTTACTTATTATTTCTTATTAGTATTATTTTTATATTTATTACTTAGTATATATATTGTAGTAATTCTATTTATGGCCTGCGGGGCTCTTTTACTTATATTCCTAGTGTACGGGCAACGTAACCTACTAGACTAACTTTTAAAACTAGATAGCCTTAAAATAAGATGCACCCAACGGGTTACTAGGAGTAGTTATTGCTATTAACAGTATTACACCCCTTACTTACACACTAGAAATATTAAATACTAGTAAACTGGGTTATTTATAGAATTAATTAACCTTTAATTTATTTTTACTTTTATAAAACTAGTTTATATAGAAGTTAAGGTTCTTTAAAAACAAAAGTTAGTATCTACTCTTTACTAGCTATAGGCGATAGTTTGTCTATTAAGTCCCTAAGCTATATCCTCCTACCCTAGCCCTATCTGCTTTTTGCGTAATGCTTGTGCCTACTACTTAGCTTTTAATACTTTACTTTAGTACTAGGATTGCTAAGTACTTCTAAGAGTTAAGTAATTGTTATATCTTTACTAAGGGACGGGCTTAAGTTAGTTATAGCCTTTTTATAAATATAGAGTGGATAGTTATTTATAAAGTGGGTAATAACTGTAACTTTAAATACTTAAAAGAGCTAAGTAAAAATGCCTTAATTGTAATTTTTAACCTTACTAAGAACCTAATTTAACGTAGAGATATAGTAAACTAATAATAAATAACTAAAACTATATAACGTAATTAGTATAATATATACTAGACTATATAAATACTAATAAGGGAGGGGGTATAGATTACGTACCCGGACCTATTTACTAGTATAAATATAAGGACTCCTGCGCCTTAGTAATAATAAAGTAACTATATTAACTTAGTACCTTTAAAAACCCTTAAAATAGTATCTAAGTTAGTTTAGAGGATATTAGAGAGAACCTTTTTAGTAATAATATTGTTATACTAGCCTTACTTATACAGTCCTGAGTTAATATACACAAAGCGCTATAGAGTATAACGGCTAATATTAAATTCCCTTTATAGCTTAGTAATAAGACTTATATAGTTCTAGTAGATATAGTAGTAGTTAATATTTAGTTAAATAATATTAAAGTTAAACTATGAATCTACTATACTAATATAAGAAATAAGTCTAGCTAGCGTCTTAATAAGGGCTAGTATTTCTTTACCCGTATATTATATAACTTTATTTTTATAGATAGTAATATTATAGTTATTAGCCTACTAAATAACCGTAATAAAATTAAAGTAGTAATTTATAAAAAACTAACTAAAAATAAGTCTAGTAATGCCCTGTGTAGTATTACTAAGTATAACGGACTTAGTTTACCTTTTACTAACAATAGTAATACTTTTTATCTCTAGTGCGCAACGGAACTAAGTAGTAAGAGTTACTAGTTTATTAGGGCTATAACTAGAACTAATAAAAACGTTAAATTAAAAGTCGTTAGCTGAGTTGTTTTCTAAAAAAGCCCTAAGAGTAGAAGATTTAAGTGATAAAATAGAGGTAGCATCGCTATTATTAACACTCTAAGTAACAACTTTCTATATCTTCTATTATTTAGCTTTCTATATAACCTTTAATAACTAGAAAAATAGAGCGATTGGTATGATAGTACCCTTAATATTGTTAGTATCCTTAAGATTGGGGAGAGTACTGATATTTAGTTATTATACTTATTCCTTAACTTTGCCCCCTAAAGAATCCTAATTAAACAACTATATACTTTAAGAATAAGGTTGGGCTTAAAACCCGCCTTAAGAACGCTTAGAATAGTCATACTACTTTCTTCTATACTGAGTTTTAATACCTAGAAAGTAATATTAGTTAATATATTATCTCTTTTTTCTAGGGAATAAGGGATTAGTAACCTACTTTTAGTATATTTTTATAAATAGTCTTATCCTCTAGGCTATTAGTACTGTTATATATAATATATCTGTGATTGGTAGAGTTGCCCTCTATACTTACTAGTACTTGTTTTGTTAGAGGATAATATATTTAATAGCTTTAGTTAATAGTATATAGAATAGGATATACTAATAGTAAGTTAATACTGGGTAGAATAGATTAAAGGTAAGGGAGGAATAAGGAAAAAAGGCCTGTAACGAAATAATAACTATAGGTAAATATATACTACTTAATGGATAGGATGTATTAACTATAGGTTAATATTAAATAGAATAGGTTAAGGGTAAGAAAGAAATAAAGAAAGAAGGAAATAATAACTTTAAGTAAATATTTACTTTTAACTAGTAACTACTTAGATATACTAAATAAGTTAGTATTAAGTAGAACTAGTTAAGGATAAGAGAGAAATAAGAAAAGAAAGTTGGGCTATAAAGAGGTAATAACTCTAGGTAAATATTACTACTTAACTAGTAACTACTTAGATGTACTAAGTAAAGTAGTATTGGGTGCTTAGCTCTAGTGTATAAAACTAAAAGGGCTAGCTAAAGTAAAACCCTATTTACCTTAATATAATTTAAAGGCTGTATAACCTTTAAATAGTTTAACTTAAAATATATAATTATTTCTTAACTTAAAATAGTACCCCTACAAAGGAATTTATAACCTAGGCCTTTCTAGTAACTAAAGCCCCCGTATATATAGATCTAAATTAAGTAACCCCTACTTAAAAATTATCCTTCTTAATTATACCCCCTTCCCATAACTATACCTATCGCGCCCTTTAGAGAAACTAAAGCCTATATCCTTTCTATTACTAAGCATACTAACAAAGTAAAATACAATAAATACTAAGGAGTCCCTAACTAATAGTTACTATATAGTAAATTAACTCTCTTTTTTTAAATAGTACCTACTTAAAATTGTCCTTAACTATTTATTAAAATTATTTTAAAGAGATTTATAGTAAAATATTTAAGAAAGGTGTCTCCTATAATAGAATCCTTGCTGTTGCGTAGAAGGGTAAGTAACGCCTAGTAATAGACTATCCCGGTTACTACTAATAGTAGTACTAGTACTAAATAAAAGCTTTAATAAACTTAAAAATAATAAACTCCCCTAGGCTATTTTGGTCTCTAGTAATAAAAATAATATTTATAAAGTTAATAAGAAAATTACTAAAGAGGTTTATAATCTCCCTTATACTAAGCCCTACGCCTTAAGTGTGTTAATTAGTTATAAAAAGACGGCTATAAAATCTAAGCTAAAAATGCTTAAGCCTACCTACTGCCCACTTAGTACCACACCCACTAAGCACGCGTCTGCTAAGCGTAAGTCTTTCCTAAACCTCTAGGTATAAGATATATAACTTACGTTTTTAAAACAGGTTCTACTAGCAGTAACGCGCTTAAGTCCTAAAAAACACCTACTAAGTTTAAGTTAAAGAAGTGTAAGTCTATCTAAAAGTATCGTGTATCAGATACTTAATTACTTATAATTTTAAAACAGGTTCTACTAGTAATAAGACACCTAAGTTCTAAAAAAAGCAGTAAAAATACTAAAAGTAGCTGGGGAACCTATCTAAGCCTACCTAAGTAAAGAAGAACGGGTAGACACTAAGGGTACTAGGAATTTGATTTAACACAGGGCTTTTATACACCTAGTAGTTAAATATATAAATAGGCTAAAAGGAATTACTAAGATACTATTTTTAAAACTATTTAGGGTTAAAATATAAAAATAAAGTTTAGTTAAACCTATACCTACTTAGGTAAGTAACCTAGTGTATGTACCTACCTAGGGACGAACTAAGTAATACTATATAGGGTGCGGATCTAACGGGCCACTACGTATATAGTATTAGGCCCACTTATATCTATAAGTACCTACTACCCCAGTTTTTATAAGTAGAGCTGTATGAAGTTAAGGTTTATTTTATTATTTACTTTATTACTAAGAACTAAAGCGTTTTCTAATATTCAATTAAGCTTATAGAGAATAAACTGCTACGCCCGAAATCCCGGGATTTAAACTAAGCCCCATAACAGTTATAACCTTTTAGTAAGAGCAACAAAAATAACTTATACTTAATAACAAAACTTTTTTACTATATCAATACAAAATCTTTTCTTTTATTTATTAAAATTAAAATCAAAAGATTTAAGCCAAGCTAACGTTTTTTATTCCTTAATAAAAGTTATAAACTTTAAATAGTTACAAAAGCCGTAGTTTACACTCAGTAATAGAAATTATTCAGGAAATCAACGCGAAATATTTCTTTTTATTTATTAGAATTAAAATTAGAAGATCTAAGCTAAGCTAACGCCTTTTATTCCTTTATAAAAGTTATAAACTTTAGAACTCTATATATATTAACGTCCTTATTTAGTAAGTTAACGTTTTATTATATTTTAAGTACGTAGTAGTATTAGTAAAACTCGCTAAGTGGCTGGATAATAAGTAAGTACTTTAGATTTAAAGGCTGCTTATGTAGTTATAAAGTTGTTTTTATAATAACTATTAGGCCTTATAGTAGAATACTTTACAACACAAGTCTAAACTATAAAAACCTTTTTATTTTAAATATCCCCTAGTACTCTGTTACTAGCTAGTCTAGTTCTATTCTACTTAAGTAACCTAGTTACTAAAGATATTAGAGTTACTGGGATTAATAATAGCTATAGTGCTGTAGTGGAAGAGTATGCCGGCAGCTATACTAAGCTTAATCTATAAGTAAATAAAAGTTAATTACTATCACCCTTTAAAGTTAATATACTTTTTTACTAGGTAGGTTAAGAGTTACTAAACTGTGGTTGTACCCTCTAAAGCCTAATTCGGGTCTTTATTATTAGGTTACTAATGGGTTAAAGCTTAAGACTAATAGTAAAAAGAAGGTAGAGTTAAATACTAACTTACTTATTTAAGGACTTTAACTTATATTAGTTCTAAAAAAGTAGTAAACTAGTACCTTACTTAATATCCCGTCGGGGCTCCCTTACTAGAGCACAAGCTCTTAATAATGCTTTTGTAGCTGAGGACGACCTTACTAGACTTTACTATACTGTAAAGAGTATTAAATAATAAAGTTTAAGATTAGAATTAAATCTAGCTGCGGGGAATTTAAGTATACACAGTGCGAGTTTACTATTAATAGAGTTTTAGTTTTTTTTAGACTTTTTAATTGGGGCTAATTTAATTAATTTTAGAGTTTTAAGCTAATAGTTAACTAAAGACTAGGTGTTAGTTATTAGGTATAGTTATTATAAGGGTAGAAAGAATTTAATATATATATTTACTATATTACTTTAGTATAAATAGTTATAATCCCTTTTATATATTAACTCTATATATATAAATAAATATTAATTTAAAAACTTAGTAACTAAAAGCTAAATATTATTAGTAAAGTAGGATTAGTTGCGTATAAATAGTCTAATATACACTACAGCCCGGGTAAAAGTAATTATAACTAATACTATAGTGTTTAATAAAATACTATTACTTAAAACTAGGCACTAAGTGGATTTTAAAAACCATATAGCCTTTAAATATTAGTTTAGTTTGCTTAGGCTAAACTGCCTATGTATAGAACCTAAGTACCTAAATACCTACTTAAGTAATAGGCTTTTTTAAACTAAATAACTTAAAATAAAAAAGGGAAAGAAAAAAATACTGGCCCTAACTACGTAATTAAAGATGTATAGGAATCCCTATAGCTAGTACTATTATAAGTATTCCGTTAATGCGCGGGTAATAGTAGTAATAGTTAAGCCTTTTCCCTAAATATATTTTTTTTTCTTAAAAAACAAAGGTACCTTTAATATTACTTATATTACCTAAACTTTATATTATAATTATAGACACCTTAAGGTCCAGCATTTCTTTTATTCTACACAAATATGTAAACTATTTATAAAACTTACTTCTATAGAGTATAAAGGAATATATAGAATAGATTAATATTATATAACTTTTTTTACTTCTATTATTATTACTCTATTCTTTATACTAACTTATATATAGGTAGTATTAAGTATAACTATAAAAATAAAGGATCTAATTTTCTACTAATGTATTTATACTAATATATATACTAGAGTTAAGCTATGCTTTAGCTTAAAACACAGTAACCTGCTAAGAACACTAAATAATAAAGAATTGCCTTTTAGTACTAGTAAGCTAGAGACTAAAAGGCAGCGGGTAGACTCTAATAAAATAGAGCCTACTAATAATATAAAGCCTACTAATAAAGTAGGCCTTTTTATAAAATAATACCCCTTAATAATAAAGCTACTACTAATAAGAGAGATACTATTAATAAAAAAGATACTATTAATAAGAGAAATACTACTAATAAAGTGTATTTATTATTAAAGATACTACTATTAAAAAGAGCCTACTAATAATAGGAACTTTATTAATAAAAAAGACACCGCTAATAAAACAAAGCTAGTTATTAAAGAAAATGCTACTACTAAAAAAGAGCCTGTTAATAATAAAGACTCTACTAATAAAGAGGAACTAAAAAGCTAAACTAAGGCTATAATATAACTTACCTAAATTATAGAGGTAGACTTAACCTATAGCTAAGCCTAAGTTAAGTTGCTATACTAACGCTTTATTAAAGAGCTTATAATAAGAAGCCTAATAATAATAAAGAATCGCGTTACTAAGTTAGAACCACTTTTAACATAAGAGGCTTATAAACGTAGATTACTATTTTATAGTATTTTTTTTAATAATTTCTATAAAAACATAATTAGCCTTATTAACTCTTTATAGTTAAAAATAATACTATAATAGCTAACTAAAATACTTAATTTATCTAGCTTATACCCCTAGTAGGTAACTAAATTATTATAACTATATAATAATATAAGACAGTATAGATCTAAAATTAATAGAGCTATAATTTATAGTATTTAAGAAAGCTATAGTTTAGTTTAGTTAAACCTTCTTAATAATAACCTTATTAAAATATCAAACAACTTAAATAACTTATAAACTATAAATCTCTATAAGTACTATAATATCACTAGTTAAAAGGGCTAATTAAAGTTTAACGTTCTAAAAAAAGTAATACTTTAAGAGCTAAATATTCCTAAGTTATAGTATAACTAGGGTTTAAAAAACTTAACCGTTCTGTAGGCGTTATATAATACCTTTAAGCTAGGGGGGCTATTCTTTACTACCCACTAGGCCACTAAGTTTATTAACCTTTTATATACTTCCGCTAAGAATTATATACTAGCTAATATATTGAACCCTTAAGGATTAGAGTAAGGCCGGTTGGTGTTTTAACATTCCTTAGCAAGTCCTCACAAATTGCCATAGAAATCAACAATAGTATATTTTACAACTTAGTAAAGATAGCTAAGGATAAGTTAGTGCTGTTGTGTCTCTTATATTTCTAGTAAAGGAGGTCTGTGGGATATACCTACGGGCTATCCTAAAAGACTTACCAACACAGGCTATAGATAAGGAGAGGAAGAGGTCTATTAAGGCCTTACTTAAGTAGACTTAGGCTTGGTTTAGCGATAGCGCGTAATGTATTAATCTAGTAGTATAGTAATATTAAATGTTAACTATATATTTACTAAAATTATAGGTATAAAGTTATAAGTTATAGTCTAGGTAGCTAAACTACAGAATTAAGTATATATAGTTTTAGGATAATAGACTTAATAATTATAAAGGCGTAAATACTAGAACCTACTAGTTTATTATATAGAAAATACTTTTGTTATTTTTACTCTAAAAATTAAAAAATATTATTATAGGTAATTGTACCTTTTTAAAAAACCTATTAATTTAAAGGCTATATATTTTTAAAAGTGTGTATAGATATAAAGCCCGACTTTTCCCCTCCCCTCCCCCGATGAATCTATACACTGTTACTTAAATATACTATATATTACTTATTCTGCTTTAAATAAATTTAACAGCGCGTTTAATAAAATGCATGTATAAAGGAAACAGCCTATTTTATAGTGCTTAAGTTGTGTATCACTGCCCCCGTCCCTTTATTAATATGTACTAACCTTTGTATTTACCTTTTACTAGCTTAAATAGTAGTAACTATAGGCAGTATAGCTGTATAAGACGTAACCTTGTTTAAGGTACGGATAGAGGGTCCTTTTATTTAAAATTAATTTTTTTAAATAATTTAAAGGGTCCCGAAGAAGTATATTTAGTGTTTTATAGCTTTAAATAAGCGATTTAATACCCTAGTTACTAAGACTAAGTAGACTAGTATAAAGCTAGACTAATTTGTCTACTAACCCCCCTAAATTCTATTTATAAAAGTTATAAACTATATACGTACCCTAGATACTAGTATGGGCGAAGTTGCGCAGTGCTAGTTTAGTAGAGAACTAGCCTACTTACTGCCTAAATTTTCAAAAACCTTAAAACTATTTGATCAGTATTACTACCTATAGTAGTATATATCGCTTAGTTAGTTACCTAGTAAAGGCTACTCTTGTGCGTAGTTTTATAGTTTGTGGTTAAGGGACTTATAGTACCTATAGAGTCGAATATCTCCTTTAGGAGTATAAGAATATTAAGAATCTCTAAATTACTTTTAATTCCTCTTACCCCTTTAAGTATAGACTAAAGTTTTAGTTTTATTAGTTTTTAAGCCTCTATACTACTAAAATTACTTAGGAGTATAATAAGTTACTAGACCTCTTTTATTTTGCCCTTATATACTCCCCTAAATTTATATTTACTGTATTCTTAGTATATTAATGACTCTAGATATTTACTATACTATCTTAGATAATATAGCTAAAGGGAATAAACTGTATATTAGGGGATATTTACTTTTACTAAAAAGCCTCTGGATAAGACTTTAGTGTTAGGATTCTATCCCCTTTATCTTATAAATTAAGATACTTATAAGGCTTAATATTAATATTAACTATTTTATTTAACTGTAGAAGAGTTGTACTCTCATTATATATATATTAACTATAGTACTTTAGCTTTACGTTTAAATAGCTAAATAGTGGCTAACAAGCACTATACTTAATAGAAAACGCTATAGTAGATAAGTGTAGAAGCTTCTAGCTAACTACTAATACTAAGCTATAGTATGTTTAGGCCCTGAAGAAACTAAAAATTTAACCTGCTTAATACTGTGGATTGTTGAATTAAAAAGTACCCTACTAAGTGAATTTATAATATACTTACTAGTAGTTTAAGTAGCTATACCTAAATACTATAATAATTTATAAGTATAGCTAGTTGTACTGTAGTACTACTTAGTGGCTAGCTACTATTCTGTACTTATTGGACTTACTATTAACACACTACCTAGAAGTATTTTAAACGGAGGGAGGGATAAAGTACTTTGTAGAATAAAATACATCTTTCCTAACTTAGCGTTAGTTTATAAGGAGGCGGATAGGGTTAAGTATATATTCTAAAATAACTAAGGGCCTAAAAATAGCTAAAAACTAAAATTAAAATAAATAAGTATAAGTCTAAGTAGTATTAAGTATATTTAAAACACTATTTAAAGACTTTATAGTCTTAAAATAGCTTACTTAGCACTTAGCTAGCTAGTAAAGTTATGCTATATATCTATACTAGCCCTAGCCTATCTTACATTCTCTTTTTAGTTACTATACATACCTACCTAGCTAGCTATATATACGGAGTTATAACTACTTAAACTAGAGTTAGTCCCTACTTAGGTAACTTAAGACTTATTATTAAATAGTAAACCTATTTAGTTATTTAATTTACTGTAAAACTATACTCTACTACTAATACCCCTAGCTACACTAAATTACTATTTAAACTCTATAGCAGCCTTTTTATATAATATTCTTTATATACTATAATGCTACTAAAAGCCTTGTAGTAGTAAGCTTACTATAACCTAGTAGTTACCCTAGTAAGAAATATTTATTAAGGATAGTAAAGAACGTATTTAACTAATAATACATAAGCTCTAAATAACTATTATTAACCTTAATAAGAGTATAGTAGATATAGAGGCATTTCTTAAAGAAATCATTGTACTTGTACGTAAACGAATTAAACTACCTACTATAACAATACTAGTACACAAACTATAGGGGTAGACACCTAAGGGGCAAAACACCCTTAATAACAACTTAACGCGTATTACTAGCTATTTAATAAAACAAAAGGCTATTATGGATTCTATACTTATTTATCTATAGCTAAAGAGAATGCTACTTCCTACTAAGAGAAATAGTAATAAGGTTTTTAGTTTTTATGTGCACGGTAAATATAGTTTAATAAACTAGTAACTTAAGAAGTAGAGTCTTAATACAGAGTAGATACCTACGGCTACCCGTATACAAAACTACTCTTTAGTAGTTAAAACTAGTCCTACCGAGCTTAATACTATAACTAAAAAAAAAAAGCTACTTTTAATAAATTAATATAGTAATAAGTATACCCTCTTAAATACATATTTTAATAAAAGACAGCAAAAGGGCAACCGATCCCCTAGTATAATAACCGTCCAGTTGCTAGTAGATAGAAAGAAAGGTAAAAGTAGCACAGACTCAGTCGGACGGCATACAGGCCTTTATAGGAACAGTAATATCAACACTCCCCACCCCTCTTTAAGACATACAAAAATACTAGGCCCTACTAATATTATTACTATCAACACAATATACAATAAAGAGGCTGTAAACAATCTCTAGAGTAAAATCCTCTAAACCTTTAACTCTAAAAAGGTCATAATTATATTATATTAACAACTAGAAGTATAGTCCCTTGGGTAGGAAAATACAAAAAAAATTACGTATTTCTTTTACTTTACCCTACTAAATAACTACAAAAAGAACACAATTAATTTTATTAAAAGTATTATTTCAAATTAATACTAATAATCTCTCTAAGCCTAATAAGAGTTTAATAAAAACTAGCTTAATATCTTTACTTAAGTATCATAGACAATTCAGAAGTTTATTTTAGAGTAAAACATATTTTTAGTCTCTACAATAACAAATAGCTTCCTTATATTATAACTATCACTACTCAACAACTCCCTCTATTCTATAGCTAAAGACACTAAAAACAACAAAGTAAATACTACTATAGACCGGTATAATACCGAGGTTAGGAGTAAGAAAAAGAGGGGTATATACTGGTTTAATAAAGTAAAAACTATTATACTTTAAGACCTTAAAGTTAAAGAGGCTTAGTATAACTAGTAGTTAAAGAATACAGTTGTGCTTTGTGTATTATATAAGTAGTTTAGATAGAGTGGATTAATATTTAACAGTAATACAAAAACCAAGTAAGCAAAGGCTTTTCTAAAACGGTTTTAACTAAATCTACTAACTAATATATATAATAAAGATAAAGGCAAAATACCTATAATCTTAGCGTTAAAAAAATATTTTAATAAGGTTAGGGGTATTAATAGGGGGCTTTATAACTATCTTACTGTACTTATAAACAACACCTATATCCTAGTTTATACTATAATTAGCCTATTCCTAAAAAAAAAAAATTATAAAATAAACATAACTGTACAGGATAGATTTATTAGTACTGTCTAAGACTACAGAGTAACATATAGTACTAAAAGCTACTTAATAAAAACTTAATTACTAATATATTTAAAGAGATATAGAAGCTAATAGCTTTTAGCTGTATCATAGAGATTTAAGTATAGTAGGGTCTAGAAACAGAATCCAGCTACTTAAAGCTAAAAAGGAAAGAGGTTGTAATATAAAATTATATATTATTATACATTCCCAAAATAAAAGTTAGTCACAGTTATTTTTTTTACTATTCTTATTACTAATACTAATTATTATATTATAATATAGTATCCTATATATAAAAACTTTTTTTTTATAAGTTAAGTAAATATAAGTATTAATTAATAAGGGTTTTAAGACTTAGTTTAGTAGTAACTATATAGATAAAATCTTAATAACTAAAAGACTAAAAGCTAAAATAGAGTTAGAAGATAATAGAATAATACTAGTAACTCGTACTTAACCTCTATTTTTATTATCGTAATTAGGATACCCGCTACTAAGTTATATACTTTTTAGTATATAAGTATATATTTTAAGCCTAAGTAGGCTTAAAACTAGTAATAGCTAATCCTAGGCTAATTATTTTTTTTTACTATTTTACTGGGTAGTATAGATTTATTAATTTTAATAATCCTTTTTATTCTTTTTTATTTTTTAAAAGAAAGTCCTTAGTAACGCGTGGCTGCTTTTTAGAAAGGAAGGACGTACTCTTTATTATGCCTCTAAGTTAAACTTAAGTACGAGTCTTACTAAAGAAGGAACGTAAGGTAGGGGCTAGTTACTACTTACTTATTTTATACACTTTTTAAGTTTTTTTTTCTTTTTTTTTTTACTAGTTACTGCCTTTTATAATTAACGTAATAAAACTAAAAAGATATACGCGTTACTATTTTTTAAATATTAATAAATTTTTAATACTATCTATAGTTTTCCTAGGGCCCTTAATATTAATAAGCCTATTTAAGGGTACTAGCTGTTACTACTAACCCGTTTTATGTACTCTTTATGTTTTATTTTTTTAGTTATTTACTATTTATAATAGATAAAACTAAAACTCTATACTTATTACTATTTTTTAAATATTAATAGTTTTTTAATACTACCTGTACTTTTTCTATAGCTTTTAATAATAATAAGTCTATTTTATACTTAGAATAGAAACTTATAATAATACTATTTTGATTATTAATACTCTACATAAACTTAAAATTATAACGTCCTGGTTTAAGAAGGATAGAAGAAGAAATAGCTATAAAAAATCGTAGTATACCTAAGTAAGTAGTAACTACTGAGCATCCCCGTTAATCTACTACTATGCGCTCTAGTAAGATACTAACACCTAAGCTTAAAATATATTATATTTATATATAATTAGGTTAATACTTTTAAATTTAATTTATTTTATACTCTTAAGTTAAATATTAACTTAAATAGTTATAAAATTAATATATAGAATATAACTAAAAAAATCTAAAGGACTTATAAAAACGCGTTACAACATTAGCACTAAAATACTATAGTTAGAGAGTATAACGAGGCAAAGTTAACTACGTTCCTATTAATAGTTTAGGTAAACTAGATTAAGGATCTTTTTATTATTAATAGTAGCTTTGATAAGTATACTTACTAGACCACAACTAAACGTTAGGCCTATAATAAGTAGCCCTAGACGTTTTTTTTACTACTATAATATAAAAGGGGTAACTTTAGGGTCTTTATAGCTAGTAAACTAACGCTAGTAAGTAATAGACGTAAGGGTACTAGAAAGTATAAAACTAAATAGGCCGGCTAGAGTTATACAGCTACTGGCTTCCTTAATAAAGACTACATAAATAATAACTATAATAATATATACGTTGTACTTACTAATAATAGTAATAGCTTTAACGCTACTAGTAATAATAAGGCTAAAACTACTTTATAATACAGCTTGACTTAATATAAAAAGAGGAGTAGAAGTTAGTAATAAAGAAAAAGTACAGGGAATACTTATTTTAATATAATTAATACTAAGGTTAGTGTTAGTTTTATTACTAAGCCGCTCTAGTTATTAATAATTTATATTAACTAGAATAAGAGGGACTTAGTTATTAGTACTATACTTAAAAATACTGCTATTATTATTACCTTCTTTATAAAAGAGGGCGAATTTAAAATACAAAAGCTAAGCTATAACAAAAACAGTAATATAGTTAAGGAAAGGGGTATTAGTAATAAAGTTTACCCTAGCCTAGTTGTTCTAAATACATATTTTAAAAAGTATAAGACACTAGGAAGAGTCTTTATAGAGGTGATTTAGTTTATATACATTTGTATTAATACGTACCCTAAAAAAACTAAGCACTTATATTTAAACTAGAATAAGCTAGGACTAGAGTAGTAGAAGTAATACAGCTATAAAGAACAACTCTATAAGCGTAGATAGGGTATAGTATTAAATATAACAGAAAGAGTATTTTACTATTTACATCACTAAAATAGTAAAGTATCTTTCCTATTAAACACTCTTAACCTACTACAGAAGGAAGTCTTATTAACTACACCTCTAGTATACCTAACTTCCTTACTCTTAATATACTTAAGACTTACCTCCTAAACCTTAGTTTTTTTTTTAACTATAACTCTATTAGTTTTAACTTAACAAGTACGTTTTTTATGTTAATTAATAGTTAATTTTTTGCTTTATATACTTATATAAAAATTTTAGCGATTAAGCTGGACTATTAACTATAGCAACAAAAAACAACCCATCACCTCTTAGAATCCTATAATTTATACTTCTAAATAATCCCTACACTTCTATAAAAAAACTAAGCACTATACTCTAAAGCCTTTAGTATACTAACAGCTCCTATATTTACCCTATACTAGTTTCTTTTTAGAATAAAAAGATTAAAGACTCCTAGAAGTTAAAACTACTTACTACTAATAAAAGAAATTATTTTAATAGCTTTTTATAAGTATTGTGCAAGGGCAAGTACTACTAAATTAGCTTTTTTAGCTGCTCTTAAGGTAACTAAACTAGCACTAGGAATAACTAGAAGAAGGCAGCTTAGTACTAATACTTTAGCTATTAAATATAATCTAAGTAAACCCTATATAACGGCCCCTACTACTTAACTAGTAAACTAGCTATATTACCCCCTTCCTATCCTTTATTATACTTAATAATAAGACTAAGTATCCTTTATAGTCTAGTTTATTATTTTTACTTAGGCCTTTCTATAGTCTTTATAGGTAGTTTTAGTTATAACAGGGGTTAACACAGAATTAAAATTAAGTAAACTACTTAACCTAAAGGGTAAGAATATACTATTAACGTTTTATAATAACTATATAGTAATAATGTTATTAGTTTCTATAGACTATAATGTATTAGGGCCACTAATATATAGGGTATTTTTGTATATAGTATTTCCGTAAGTAGTAGTAGATGTTCGTCAAAAACGCCTTATAAGGCAGCGAATTTTCTAGCATACAAATATCACACAAAACGCAACTAACCTACTAGTCTATTATAAAGCACTATTAGCACTGGATAAAGTAAACAGCTACTACGTACTAAGCTTAACATTGTCCTTTTTTATATAGTTTAACTTAGTATATAAAACAGCCTTGGCCTATAGTTAGGACCTTATAATATACAACTACATTAGTATATAAGTAGGGGGTTTGCTAAGAACCAAGACAGCGGCATTTATTATAGTAAGTATTTATATTAGTTATTACGGTTAGCTAGAGTATTGGAGAAGGGAAGAGGATGGTAATAGGACGTAGTTAGTATACTTACTTTGTTAGTAGTATATATATAAGTAGCTATAACGGGCGATACTAGTATAAAAAGTAATAATAGTAGCGGGCCCTGTTACTTTAAATTCTAACTACTTAGTAGAATTTTACTATATTAGCTAATTAACTTTGTTAAGGCTAGCTAAGTAATGTAACTATAAATCTATATTACGTAGATTTAGTAAGGGTTATAGTGGAACAGGTAGGCCGGTAATTATGTAGGTAATGCTTGGGCGCCTAGCTATTAACTAAAAAACGGTAGATACTATACTTAACGATAATGTTAGTTGTGAGAGGAGATGTACTATTAAGGACCTAGAGAATTTAGTATACTTATTATTACGTTAGGCCTAGAGATATACTTAAATATATAGGTAGAGATTAAAGAGATTATAATACGTTTACTAAAGTAAGTATAGTTAGTATAATTATATAATAAAAGAGAATAATGTTGGAGATAAGGTAGTAGTAGACTAATATTAGACTGGAGTGGACGCGCTGTGTTTATAGAAATATCTTAATATACTTTAAAGCCTTACCTCCCCCTACTATTATTTAGTTAGTAATAATAACCTACTTATATAACTTAAGCTACTAAATTTTAATATTTACCCCCTAAAAAAAATAGTTATACTATATCTTTATATATAATATTACAACCCTAGTAAAAATCTAGTTAGTAAATAGTATTAAAGTACTTAACTAAGACTATATTAAAGAGTATATTAGCTTAGTTTATTACTACTTTTAAGTCTACTTTAGGCGTAGTATAGCCTCCCTTTTGCCATTATGTAGTTTACTCTTTTTTAGTTTAATAAAATATTAAAGTATAGCTCTTTACTACCCTAATATTATAGAAATTAAATTTAAGAGCATAACTACACTAAAACACTAGAGTAGTTAGGCTCTAAGTAGATTTAATATAAGGAACTTATACTTACTTATACGTACTACGACCCTAATAAGACTAGGGATTATAAGTATACTTAAGTGAAACTGATTTTAAGGCTAGATGGCCTTAAAACCCTACTTTTTCCTAAGTAGGGAAAGAAAAAAGTAGTTGCCTAAGTGTTTAAGTAGTGTAGATTTTGGGATAAGGATACAATAAATAAAAGGTTAAGTGTGAAATAACTAAAGGAACTATAGGTAAACTTTGGGTTAATTTATTTTAAAAAGTAAATATTCCTAGAATTTAGATATAAATAAGGTAGGTAAAGGTATATATATTAATAGAAAAAATAATTATAAATATTAAGAGAATAAATAATTATAGGGGACGGGTAGTTAATGCTAAAGTAGGATAATAAAGTGTAGAAGGTATATATAGTATTTTAAGCCTATGTGGCCTTTAAAGTTTTAGGATAAACTTATTACTTAGTACTAAATATAAGGGTATAGGCTAGTAAAGTAAGGAGAGTAAAACTATACGTAAAATATAACTAAATACAAGTTAAGACTTACTTATATAATATTAAATAAAGGAGTAATTATATAAGTTATAAAGAGCCCTATATTACAATATTTATAATTTTTATTTTTTAAAACTACCTAGTTCTATACTAGTATTATTACTCAGTATAAACCCTAATATTTATATTAGGGAGACCGTCTATATTATAGTTTAGCCCTAGCTATATTATAGCTTAGCCTGCCTTTTAAGCTGTATTAGCTCCCTGAATGGGTTGACGGTGGGAAATAGGGACTAGTTGATAGACTAGCCGAAAAGGGTATTTATGAAAAGTATAGCTATAATGTCCTTCTATAAATTAAAAAATGAACCGCCTGTGTAGGCGTTTTGAGTTGGTATAACGAGAAAGATTAGCCTTTTTGTGTATCTTAGACCTCCTATTAAATTTTAGTAGTTGAATTATATTAAAGATATTTTACTATATAGAATATATCCATTAGGTCGGGCATAGTAACTTCTAGAGACACATACGGTCTTTTTATAGTAGAGGGAGCCTTGTTGTTAATAAATATAGAATAGTGATATCCTTTTAGGGGGCTGTAGGTGCTAGTGGGGTCGAAAACAGTAATAGCGCTGTATATCGGGACTAGTTGTCTATTGTATTCTATTAATATAATAATAAAGATTAGCTCGTGTAGCTCTATTTTAGAAAAATAGTTAGTACTAGTGCTTTGTATAAACGTTATATATCCCTACCTTAGTTATATTTTATGTAACCTAGTTAATACTGGGCCGTGTTGTTATTATTATTATTATTATTAATATAACTTAGTAGTATGTAGGTAGGAAAGTAAAAGAGGCCTACTTATATTAGGAAAAGAGTAAGTGGAAGGTACTTAGTTTAATGGATAGTAGTGAATGTAGGCTAGCTTAACCTATATTTAAGGCTAGCTATTTAAAGTATATTTAGGAATATACTTTAAAGGCTATATAGTAATTAAATTAATATAAATATTAGTATATAATATAGCTAGGTTAGTACTTTATAAGTTATAGAAAAAAGAAAGTAGGTCTATAAATTATTTATTTATTTACTTACTATACTACTAAATAGATAGGTTAGCTTCTTTTAGAGCTATTTTAAAAATAATAAACTAGTAGTAGCTATAAAGCACTTAAAAGCTTAACTAAATAAAGTCTACTATATAACTTAAAACTATTAACTAAAAAAAGTAGAAGTATATAAGTACTTTTATAATAACCTTTATTATAAACAACTCTAGAGTAGTATAGTTAGGGGTAAGTAAAAAAGGTAATATTGTTTATAAGGAGTGTAAAAGGGTCGGTTATTTTTAGTACTTATTGTGAAAATAAAGGGAAGAACCTAGAGTTTTAGGAAAAGAATAAAGTAGAGATAGAGACTTTTAAAACTACTTAGTCTTTAAATTATAAAGTTTTAATAGTTTAGATAGGTACTAGTAGTAGACTTAATAGGGTAATGTATAGAGGAGTAGATACGAAGTAAATAACGGGCTGTATAATAGTAATTACTAGAGAATGTAATAAATAGCTTGCTTGCAGTAGTAGTGCCGCTTTTTTAGATCGTGAACGCCACTAGGGCTTGTTAGTCCCTATAGTACATTATAGCGCAGTAATATAGTATAATCTAGTTAAAGGTTTATAAAAGTAAAGGTTTGTTTTTGTATGTTTAGTACTCTTTAATTAAAGACTTAACTAAAGTCCTATATTAACTTTTAACTTAAAAGGCCTTGTACTTAAAAGATTTATATTCTATGCTAATACCTAGGAATTAGTTGTAGGGGCTAGGCTATAATTCGATACAACTTTAAATAAGGGTTTCTCTTCCGTAGGAGGCTTTTTATAAAGTAATAATGCTATTAATTAGATATAGCTACGCTGTTATAGTGTCTACTATAATTATAATTAAGGTTAATATAACGCTGCCTACCTAGTTAGTAATAGAATAGTATGTGCTATGCGATATATTTTATATTAATGGTACTACGTAGTAAGTTATTAATAGAAGGTGCTTCTGTCTAATCTATCCTCTTAGTGTGAAATTGTATACGTCTATCCCTACTAAAGCTAGTAGTAACGACAGCAAGTAGTAAATTCTTTATTTCACTTTTAAGACTACTTTAATGTTGATGGACTAGAACATCTAGAAGGAGTATTAAGTTTAGAGTATTATTTACTATATTGTTTTGTTCTTCTTTTATTAGGGTAGGAATATACTACTTAATTTAGATTTGTGTTTTAGAGTTAAAGTTAAACTATCTATTCGATATTGTAAGTTAGTATTAAATAAGAATTATAGGTAATTAAGCTAACTTAAGTATAGTTTAAAACTTATACTTTTAGTAAATTTAGTAAATAAGCTTAAATAAAAAAGATCTAGTTTGTAATTAGTTATGTTTAAGTTAGTTTATAATTAGTAATAGTATCCCTTTTGCTTATAAATAAAGGGTTCCTTTCTATTTATACTAATAAGTAATAACTAATGGTTTAAGTCTACTTTATAAATACTAGGAATAGTATATAAAAACAGTAAATGTATAAAAGTAAAGGGATATAGTTAATGAGTTTAAATAATAAAGATTTAATCTGTAATTAACTATATTTAAGTTAAATTATAATTAGTAATAGTATCCCTTTTACTAATAAATAAAGGGTTCTTTCCTATTTATATTAATAGCAATAACTAACGGTTTAAGTCTACTTTATAAATACTAAAAATAGTATATAAAGATAGTAAATATATAAAGGTAAGGGGATATAGTTAATAAGTTTAAAGAATAAAAATATTATCTATAATTAGTTATATTTAAGTTAGTTTATACTTAGTAATAGAATATTCTTTACTAATTAATAGAGAATTACTTTTTTTATACATTAGTACTAAAAATTTTAAAATTAAGCCTAGTTAGTAGCTATAAAACCCTTAGTACTATTGTAATTCCTAATTAGCTATAATAAGCTCAATATACTTTTAGCAATAAATTGAATTCTACTAATTAATAGAGAAACCCTTACTATTAAGATTAATACTATAAATCCAAAAGCTTAAGCTAAGCTAGAAGACATAGCTACTAGTAACAGTTCAACCCCTAATAGTATCCTACTTCTAAGCGACCCCTATATATGTGTGGATACCCTTAAAGATACCCTTATATACTTTTAACGACTTAAGGGACCCTTTATTTACTTAATACTAATTTTATTTAAGGATAGAAAAACTAAGAATTTATGGAAGACTAAGCTATAACTATCTAACTAACAAAGGGACTTTATAAGCAACTTTACCTACACATCCTATAGCGGAAAGAAGTATTAGATTACTTTCTTTAGCGGCCCCTAGTTAAACTGGGTTAGTACTAGTAATAAGTAGAAGAACTAGTTCTAGTACTGCTTTATAGTAATAATAGTAGATAACTAGATAAGTAAGGGTAAGTATTTACTTATATATAATAATGATTTAGTTAAGGGTGTTATAAAAAGCGACCGTATATTATTAGTAATATAGGGTCTTTAGAAAAACCTGTAGGAGGCGGTTTAAAAGTAAGGTAGTTATATAGTTTAGTACTCTATAGATATAAGAAACTCTAGTACTAATTAGTACCTACTATATACTATTATATAAGTAAAGAAGTAGTTAGAAGGTAAAAATAAGCTACTAGTAGAAAACAATAAATGAATAAGAGGATTTATACGCTTTACTAAAAAGTAGTTCTACTCTATAGCCTAATAACTAGACTTTAAGTAACTAAAAATTAATTATAGGTATTAATGTGTTTTATAATAAACTAGTTTAAGTATAGTTAATATAAATGTGAGTTATAATAATCTTATATTTTAAGCCTACTTGGCCTTAAAAGGCTTTTATAGTCTGTTATATTGGTGGCTTCTAAAACCTAAAGTGGGGTAATACTTACTTATATAAAAATACTAGATTTACCTAAAAATCCGACTTTTTTTATATAGTAGCTTTTTGTTAACGCTACTGTTAATGCCGCTATTAATACCGCTGTTAATACCGCTATTAATTAGTGTTCTACTGCTACTACTAAAATTAATTATAAGGTTATTTAAAGACTATATTTTACTTTATATACTACTATAGCCCTAAATATCTTAACGTTCTAGCTTACTAAAATTAATATAATGCTTTTATCCTTTAACTTTAATAATAGCTCTATTGTAAAAGCTGTTAACTATACTTAATAAATAATTTAAATATACTACTACTAATATAAACTCACTAGTGAGCTTTAATAATATAGAAGATCCTGTAAAAGTGGTTAGAAGATGGAGATTTGGTACTATACTAAGTTGTTTGAGTTGTTAAAGTATTGTAACGATATACTATTAGATAAGATACGAGAGTTTTTACTTAAGTAGTTTGATCTTAATATTAGTAAATTAACGATTAGTTGATATCTTAAGAAAGGGGTTGGACTAATAAAAATATATATATTGTGGCTACTTAATAAGATTTAGAAAAGAGGTTTGAGTGGCTTTATTGTGTATGGTGGTATGAACTAGAGTAGTTGATTTTTGTTGATGAGTTAGGAGTAAATAAAAATACTAGTAAGAGGTGAATGGGATAGGCTTTAAAAGGCCTTGCGCTATAGAAATTAGTAGAGTTAAAACGGGGTTAGTGAATATAATACTTATTAGTGCTTATTCTTAAAGAAATATTAAATTTTTTAGTTTAAGAACAATAAATAGTAAGGGCTTTATAGTATAGATTATTTAATACGTATTACTTATGTATAAAAGGTTTTCTACTTTTTATTTAGTAATTATAATAAATAATCCTTATTTTTACTAAAGAAAGAATATCTAAATTATTAATAAAAAAGCCGGTATATACTTAAAATACCTTTTACTATACTTATTTTATTTTAACCTTATTAAAAAGTACTTTAAAGACTTAAAAAGTATACTAAAAAGAACTTTTATATTTATAATACTAGTAGTAAGGATATTTATAATTAACTAAAGTTTTTATATAACTCTTTTTTAAAGGTATAGTAGATATTATTATAGATTAGTAGTTACTTATACTATATATTAATAAATACTAATAGTAGTAAGTATATTTTTAATAATTTTATAGTTAAGGTTATAAGTAGTAGATAGAGTAGAAATATATTAAGTAGAATATATAATATATTAAAATTATTATTAATATAGAGAAATAATTATAGTTAAATAAATAAAGGGAAAGAAAATACTAGTAATAAATTTAAGCTATTATTAAGTAATTTATAGAAATATAATAATTAAATAAGTAAAGTTAAAATAAATGAATACTATAAATAGTACTTATTATATTCTATTATTTCATTTAAACTAAATACTATAATTTACTTTATTAATTCTTTTTATTAGTAGTATATTATTTTTAAAGTATAGTAAATTAAAAAGTAACTAAAAATATTTATATTTATATAATATTAATTAACTTTAGTTATAATTTATAATAGTTTATTAAAATATACTAAAAAGTTAATTAATAATTGTTTAAAGTAATATTTTATAATTATTAAATATATAAGTATTAAAAACTAATTTAAAACTAATAGTAGTAGTAAAATTAAAAATATAAAATTATATAAAAAGTTTTAAAAAAGAGACTTAAATATAATTAATATATTTAAAATAATAATATTATTATTATTACTAGTAAATAGTACTAAATATAGTAAAATAAAAAGTTTATTTATATAGATCTTTAATTTAATTATATTATATATAAAACTTAGTAAATCTTAGTAGTATATATAATTAAAAAAATACTATAAATAAAGTCTTTATTAATTCTTTTAATATATATATATATATATATATATATATATATAATGTTTAAATTAAAAGTACTTTATTTAATAAAATACTTACTATAATATATAATAAAACATTATTTATTATAAATACTTATAAATAAAATTATTATTATTTTATTACTATATAAGTTAAAAAAACCTTTAAAAAAACTATAATCTTTTTTTAATTTAAACTTAAAGTAATTATAAATTTAAAATATAATTAAAATATTTTTTAAATTAGTATAATAGTATTCTTTATTATTTTTAGTATTATAGTTTATTAATATATTAAAAATTAATTTAAAATAAGTATAATAATAAATATTTTTTAAATATAATTTATATAAATATTTTAATAATAAAGCTTTAAAAAATATTATAACTATATATTATTAAATAGTATAAATAAATAAAAGTATTTAATAAAGTATATTTATTAACTTTAATTAACTTTAGTTTTAAATTTTTTTATATAATAATAATAATAATATTATTATTATTTTTAAATAGTATTAAATAATATAATTAATATATTAAAATAAACTTTTATTTATATAAACTTTTAATTAAATTATAAATACTATAATATATTATAAAGTTTAATAAGTTTTAATATTTATAATTAAAAATAAAAACTATTATAAATAAACTTTTTATTAATTCTTTTTATTTTAAATATTTATATATAATAACTTAAAAGTAATTTATTAAAAAAACTATTTATTATAATATTTAAAAATAAATAAAAAATATAATTTTATAAATATTAATTAATATTAATATTAATTAAAAAAAGTACTTTTATATTAAAAAACTTATATATTTAATATAATCTTTAATTAATACTAATTAAATATAAATAATAAAATAATACTTATAATTTAAAAAGTTTTATACTATAAAACTATTAAAAATAATTATAATATAAAAAAAAATAATATTTAATTTATATTTAAATAATTTAAATACTATAAATATATTAAATACTAAAAATAACTATAAATACTTTAATTAAAAGTATAGTTACTAAAGTTTTATTAATTTATATTATTTATTTAATAATATTTAATATTAATAGTTTTAAAAATATTTATATATAATAATATTATTAATAATAATAAAAAAGTAATTAAACTAATTATAACTATATAATTAAAAAACTAATAAAATAATTTTATTGAAATTTAATAAATTTATAAAAAAAAGTATTAATAAATTTAATAGTATAATTAAACTCCTTTAAAAAGAATTAATAGTTTATAAACTATATACTTTAAATAATAACTATTTAACTACTTATTTTATAAATTTCTTTTATTATAGTACTTAAATTTACTTACTATAATATAGTTTTTATAAATTTAAAGTAATACATATTTTTAATTAACTTTATAAACTACTAATTATACTATTAATACTATAAATACTACTAATACCTTTTATATACTTTTTATATACTTAACTATTTAATAAACTATTTCTTTAAACTTTTTTAATTTAATTTAAACTAAACTATTTCTTTTTTTAACTATATTATAACTAATTAATTTAATTAAACTACTTTTTTTTATATTTATTAAAAAAGATTTTAATATTTAAACTTTATTAAATATACTAGTTTTTTAAAAACACTAAGAAATCTATAATTATTATTACTACCTTTAATACTTTTTTAAAATAGTATTAATTCTTTTAAAAAATTATAAATTTAAAATTTAATTTAATATTAAGTTAATTAATAAATCTAGTTAAATATATTTTATTTACTTTTTATTACTATTAATATAAAAAAAGTAAAAACTAAAAATAGTAATTTAAATTTATATACTTAACAATTAAACTAACTAACTATACTATATATTAATAGTATTAATACTAAGTTATATAACTATATAACTAAACTACTTAATATTATTTTTAATTATAAAAATTAAATTATAGTATTTAGTATTTTATAATTAAAAAACGTTTATTTTTATAGTAGTTTTTACTATTTTATTAAACTTTTAAATAAGTAAAAAATATAAATAATAAAAGGTATTAATAAAAACTTTATTTATAGTAATAGTACTTTTTTTATAATTATAAATACTATTAAAGTTTATTAAGTTCTATATATAGTATAATTTAATTAAAGGTTTATATAAATAAAGAGTAATTTTAATATTAATTATATTTTATTTATTAATATTAGTATTTATAAATATAAATATAAGGGTATTAAAGTTAATATTAAAGTAATTAAATACTTTTATAATAATATTAAATTTAATTAAATTTATAAAAGTATAAGTTTAGTATATAGTATATAAATAAAGAGTATAAAAGTATTATAATAGTAGTAATAGTATTATATTACTATATTACTATATTACTTATTTATTAAAAAATAAAGTTTAAACTTTTATAAGTTAAAAAAAACTTTACTTTTATAAACTTAGTACTTTATTTATTAAGTTTAACCTTTAAAGTACTAGTCTTTTTTTAGAGTTTAGTATATTATATATAACTTAACTAAATAGTTTTAAATTTTATATATAATTAATTATATTTACTATAGTTAATTATAAGTACTATAGTTAATTATAAAGATTATAATTAACTATAAATACTTTAAAAAAAATAAATAAAAAATATTTAAAGTAATTTATTTTACTATAAGTAAATATTAGTATTTTTAAAGTATATTAAAAGATTCTTAGTATTAAAAACCTTTATATAAAAACTTTATAAAACCTTTTTTAAATAAAAATATTTAAAGTAAAATAAAAAAGAATATATTATTTTACTAAAGAAAACCTTTTTTTCTAGTATATAATAAGTTATTATTTTTAACTTATTTTTTAATAAATTTATATTTTCTTTAGTTTTTAGTTTTTAATTTTTAAAAAAAATAAAAACCTTTATAATTTACTATACTTAAGTAGTTATAATTATTTAATATTATTCTATTTATAAACTTAGTTAAAATATTAATTAAATTATTTTTAGTAAATATATAAAATAGTAAAGCTTTATTATTAATAATTATATTTTTTATAAAGTAATATTTAATATTAATATACTTAACTTTTTTATAAAATTCTAAATTTTTAATTTAATTTTAAACTACTTTATTATTTATAAGAATTTTTAGTTTATTTAAACTTTTAAAGTTTAAATATTTAAATATATAATTATAAAAGTTATATAAATATATAACTTTTTTAATAACTTTAATAAAAACTATATATTTAATTTTATAAATAAATAAAACTACTATTTTTTATTTTATAGTATTTTAATTAATTATATTATAAAATCCTAAGTAAAATAGGTAATTAGTAGTAGATTTTATTATTAAATCTTTAGTTTAATTAAAGTTTAAAAATTTTACTATTTTAAATTTAATAAAGTAGTTATATAAAACTTAAGTTAGGGAATTTATTTAAATATCCCTATAACTAATATAAAGTAATAAAATACTTTTTAAAAGAATTACTTATATAATAAATTAATAAAATAACTATAAAAGTTATATTTAATTTAGTTTTTAAAGTAAAATATATTAAAAAGCCTATTTTTTATTAAATCTTTTTTTTTAATAACTTAATTTATATTTTTTATTAATTTTATATTATAATTTATAAGTATTAAATACTTATATAAATAGGTTTTTTTATATTTAACTAGTAATATTTTAGTATATTTAGTTTAATATAAAAATAGGGTTTTATTTTTTTTATTTATATTTACTTTAATACTTAAAAAAGTTTTAAATACCCTTAGTAGTTTTATATTAATTCTTTTAAAAATATTATTAATTATACTATTAATAATTTTAAAGTTAAGAATAATAACTAAAAGGTTATTTATATAATAAACTATAATAACTTTAATTTTTTTTTTATTTAATATAAAAATAGTTTTATTATAAAGTATTATATTAAAGTTTTTTTTTTAAGTATATTTATTAAGTATTTATACTATAGTTTAGACTTTATTTTAAATTATATAAAGCCTTTAGTTGGGTTTATAAACTAAACTTTTATATATTTTATAATTTTTATTAAAAACTAATTTATAACTATTATTAAAAAAACTAATAAGTAATTAAATATAATATATTTTTTTTATTAATATTAATATATATAAATATATTAATAACGTTATACTATTTAATATTTTAATTATTTTATATAGTTATTAAAAATAATAATTTATAGAATTTAAGTTTATAAAGAGGTATTAAAGGTTTTTAAGTAATTAATATTTATATATTAATTTTAACTTTATATTACTTAATAAGCCTTATATTTATTAAGATTTTTAATTTTAGTATTAATATTATTATTGGGTTCTCTTTTATAAATCCTATTTACTTTTTAAAAGTTTAATAAATTATAGTTTTTTAATAATACTTTAAGTATTTTTAATATAATTAATATATTTGTTTTATAGTTTAAATTTAGTTTTATAAATTATTAAATTTTAAAACTTATTTAAATATAGTAAGTTTATTTAAGTTATTAATACTTAGTATATAAAAGATTTTATTTTTTGCTATTAATAGTAAATATTATATTTAAAAATAAATAGTTTTTTATTATAAAAAGTATATATATTTAATTTTTAATTTATATATAACTTTTTTAAGTCTTTTTATTTATATAAGGGATTTTAAAAGTTAATTTAAAGTTATTATTATTATTATTATTTATTCTATTTATATTATTATAATTTAAGTCTATTTTTAAAATACTATTACTTTAAAATTTTTTATTTTTAATTATACTAAACTATAAATAGTTTATTTTATTTTAATATAAATAGTTTTTAATTATTATTATTATTAGTATTTTATATAAAAATATTCTTAAATACTTTAATATTTTTAAACTAAAAACTTTATTTTTTTAAATCCTATATTCTATAAGTATTATTACTATAATTAAGAATTATACTTTTTAACTTTATTATTAAGTTTTTTAATATTAAAGCTTTTATTTTTATAATTATAAATACCTTTTTTAACCCTTATATAGTTTAAAAAAAACATTTTATATTATTCTTAACTTTTATATAGTATTTTATAAACTATTAACTTATTTAGAGTTTTATTATATAAATATATTACTACTAAAAGCTTTTTTTTATAGTTTAAAGTTAATATTAGTATTTATTAGTATAGATTTTACTTTATTTATAATATTATATATTATTTTTTAAAAATATCATTAAACGTATATATAAAGGAGCTTTATATTATAAGTTATACTATTTTTTATATATATAGTTTTTTTTTAGTATTAAACTCTTTACTACTATTTATATTAAATTAATTAATTTTATATTTATTTTTATTATTTTTAACTAAGGAATTTAAATTTTTAAAGTAGTAAAAACTTTTTTAAATTTTTTTATTTTTAGTAATTTACTTTATATAAAGTAGGTTGTTTTATTTATAAATAGTATAAATTATTTATAATTATTATATAGTTTAAATATAATTAATTTATATAGGTTGAATATAATTTTATATAAATAAAAATAGTTTTTTATATAATTACTAAACTTTTTATTTTTAGTATTAATAAATATTTTTTTTAAATAGACTTTATAAAGTAGTTTATAAAATACTTTTATAGTAGTTTTTTTATATATAATTTTAGTTTAATTTAAAATAATAAGTAAAAAGTATTGGTTTATATAGTTTAATTAATTATACTATAGCTTTATTATATTAATATTAGAGTCTAGGGTTTAATTTTAACTTTAAAACTCTTTTATAGTATTTTCTATTATATTAGTTACTTTTTTATTTATATTAAAGTTTAAAAAGTAAAGGTTATTTTTATTTATTTTTACTAAAAAGACTTTATTTTTAATTATATTATATAATATAAATTTATTATAGTAAATTAAAACTATTTTTATTTTAATAAGTTTAGTTTTATTTACAAAATTAATACTTAGTTTAAATATATAATAAATATTTTTTATAATGTAAAGAGTATTATTAATTATAGTAATTAAATTACTCTTTTTATAAATAAAAAAATAGTTTACTTTACTTTAATTAACTTTTATTTTAATAGTTTTAATATTATTAAGTAAAAATAGGTTATTAGTTATATAAACTATTATAACTAAGTTTAAATAAAATAGTAATTTTTTTATAAGTAAAAGAATTTAAAAGTTTTTTATTTAACTATTTTATTAAATTACTTAATAATAAGTTATTAGTTTTAAAACTTATATTAATAGGGGTTTTAAAAGTAATTTTTATATTTTTAAATTCTATATTAAAATTTAAGTCTTTTTAATTATTAAATTAATATTAATTAAGTCTAAAGTAACTATAACTTTTTTTAATAAATTAAAGAATTAAAATTATTATTAATAATTATATTAACTTATTATTTTTTCTTATTCTATTTTTTACTTATCTTTCTTTTTTATTATATATAAAAAAGTTATTTCTTAATATTTTTTTAAATTAATTAAAAGCTTTATTAAAATATTAAAATTTATAAATATTCTTTATATAACTAGTTTTTTTATAGTAGTTATAATACTAACCCTTAGTTTATCTTTAGGGTTTAGTAGTTTTTTTAAACTTATGTTAAAACTTAAAAAATTATATAGAGTTATTATTACTTTTTTTTAAAATATATTTAATAAATTAATAAATAAAGATTTAATAGTATAAACCTTTAAGTTTTTTTTAAAGAATTAAGTTATATTAGTTATAAACCCTTTATAAAAGTTATTTTAACTATTTAAAACTTAATATACTAGTAATAATAAATAAGTATAAGAGTTATTAAATTTATTATAAAAAATTAAGTAGAGACTTTAAAAGTATAGGAAAAGAACTATTAAATTACTTAGTAGGTAATAACTATTATAAATAGGTTTATTAAAAATTATTTTTAAGGAGTATATTAATTAAAAGGAGTTAGAATATTTAGTACTTTAATATACTAGTAATAATAAATAGGTATAAAAGTTATTAAATTTACTATATAAAATTAAATAAAAACTATAAAAATATAAAAAAAGAATTATTAAATTACTTAGTAAGTAATAACTATTATAAATAAGTTTATTAAAAATTATATTTAAGTGTGTGATATATTAATTAAAATATAAAATATTTATACTTTAAAATTTAAAGTAATATAATTAAAGATTAATTAAAAAAGAATTTATTAACTTAAATAAAAACTATATTATAGTACTAATATTACTTAATAATAATATAGTTTTAATTAATTAACTTTTAGACCTATATAACTAAGAACTAATATAATTTTATATCTATATAACTAAACTTTTAACTCTTTACTATACCTATACTAAAAAACTAGTTAACCTACTCTATTAGTTATAAAGTCCTAGGTAGAATTAAAAATATAGTAAATTCCTAATTAGTACTAGTATTATAATAAAAAAGAAATAAACTAAATATATTATTATTCTACTAATATATAACTTATATTAAAAAATATATTTACTTTAATAACTACTTAACTTACTCTATTTTTTAATACTATTTAAACTTTAAATATAAATCTATTTATTATTAACTATAACCTATATATTACTATATACAAAACTTACTACTTTATTATTATTACTAATAAAGTTATTTTATATCTTTAGTACCTTTACTTATTAATTAAAGTAGTTAAAAAAAAGTAAATTATAGTTAATATATTTAGTATTTTAAATATTATTTAAAACTAAACTAAACTAAAATATATTTAATACTTATTACTATTAAATAGTTTAATTACTAATCTTATACTACCTATCTTAGAGCTAAAATATAAGTAATATAACTATATTTATTAGTAGACTTAAATAATATAAAGCTACTATTAAATAAAGTATAACTAAGTTTATTACTAAAAAAAAAGTAGTAATATAAAGTAAAAAGCTTAAGAAATATAAAAAGTACTATAGGTTACTAGTATTTACTACTAATAGTTATATATTTCTTATACTAATAAGTACTAGTTTAAAGTAGTATTACTTAAAACTATTATACTAGTACTAATTAATACTTAAATACTATACTAATATACTATAAACTATATTATAGTACTATATAAAGCTTAATTTAAATAAATAAAAGCTAGTTATAAAGAACTTATTAAAGTTACTAATAAGTAATTTAAAACTAACTTATAACTATACTATATTAATTAAATATAGTATTTATAAAAATTAAATATAATTTAACTATATAAAATAACGCGTTTAATTAAAAAAAAAAAAAAGGCGTTTTATATAGTATATAAATAACTATTAATAATATACTTAATAAAGTATATACTACTTTAAGTTCTAATATAGTTAAGTATACTATACTTTTTAAAGTATAATAAAAAAAAGCCTATATTAAACTAATAAAACTATTTAATAATTACTTAAAAAATAATATAGAAGTAAAGTATAAAAGTATATAGTAAGGACTACTATACGTATAGTAAAGGATATAAAAAATAAATAATAAAAAAAGGCTATTATATAAGTTAATACTAGTATAAAGTAAGTTTTAAAATAGGTTTAAGGGACTAGTAAAAGTAGGTACTATATAGAATAAATAAAAGTATACTACTTTAAATATACTTATTAGTATACTTAACTATTAACTAAAAAGAATGTACTATAAAAACATACTAATTTTAGTACTAGTAGTTATAAGTATTTTAAAGTATAATAGTTAAGTACTAATTATAAATTATATAACTAAGTATTTAACTATTATTAAAGTAACTAAAATACTTATTATTTATTAAGTACTAGTTAAGTAGTAGAAAGAAGTATTAGTACTTAAAAGTAAAGTTAAGTAAAAAGAAGTAGAGACTAGAACTAAAAGTTTATTTTAGTATATATAAACTAAAGTATAGTAGTTTATAATATATATATTAAGTAATAAAAATATATAGTTAATACTAATAAACTAGATTTTAAAAATATATATATATATAAACTATATATTTAGTATAATATAGTAGTAACTAGTATTATTAATTAAATAAGTAACTAAGTATCCTACTAGTAAGTAAAGTTTACTATAAAGTAGTTATTAAACGTACTATATAAACTTATATAAAAAATAAAAGTACTACTTAATAAAGTAGTATTAATAAAAATAACTAAAAAAGAGTATAAAACTAAAAAGATTTTAAAGCTAAGTAGTTTTAAAAGTAAGAATATTACTTAGTAGCTACTAATAATACTATAGTCTACTATTAAAAATAACTATAGTAAAATAAAGCTAAAGTATTTTTTTTAAATAACTATAATAAGTAAATTAATAAAAGTAAGGGTTAAGTATTTTAGTAATTTACTTAGTTAATAAAAGTAAATAAGTACTAAAAACTAAATAACTAAAATATAAAACTTAATAAAAGGGTAGTATAGAAGTATAAATAAATATATAAATAGCTATAAAAGTAGTTATAACTACTATTATATATACTTAGTAAATATATTAAGTAAGTAATAAAAATTAATAAACTATAAATAACTAATATAGTAAATAGTAGTATATATAATATATTTATTTATAACTATATAGTATACTTTATAATAGTATACTATAAAAAGTACTAAATAATAAACTAAACTAAAGTAATTTACTACTATTTACTATAAAAAATAAATAAACTACTTATTTAGTATTTATAACTTATATTACTATTTTAATAAAAGGTTTAAAGTATAGTATTAAAATTAAAGTTATATAGTGTATTTATATAAATAAATAAAATAGTTTAACTAAAAGGTAAAAAAATAACTATAATAATAATACTAAATAATATTATATAAATAAAAATAGTAATAATATTATAAATAAAGAAGTAAATAAAGTAATTAATAATTAAATATAAAAGAAAAGTAAATATAACAGATTAAGTAAAGTAAGTAATATAGTAGTATACTAATTAACTTTTAAAAACTAAATTAATATAAGTATATAAAAGTATATTACTATTACTATCACTAACTAGTACTTAAATAAAGTATTTAAAAAATAAATAAAGAATAAGTAAATAGTAAAAAGTAGTAATAAAAATAGGAAAGTTAATAATAGTATATAGAACTTATAAACTAAATATAGTATATAGGTATTAAGTATAATTTATATATATAAGTTAATATAGTTTAGTAGTAGACTAGTAGTATAGTAGTATAAGTTTTATATAGTTAGTTAGTAGTAGTATTAGTTTTTAGGATTTAGTAAGAGTAATATAGAATTAATAGTAAATAAATAAAAAAAGAACTATATAATAATATATAACTATAAATAAAACTTTAAAAGTTTAAAAAGTTATAATAAGTTAATATTAATAAGTAGTTAAAGTAAATAATAAGTAATAGTAAAATAACGTTCTATAGTAACTAAAAATAAATTCTTTAAACTATTATTAATAGTAAAAGCCTAATTATATAAGTAATAAATACAGGCAGGAGTAAAAACTTATTATTTATACTACTAGCGTTTTACTTAAATAATAAAATAACTATAGTAGTTATACTACTAATAGTACTATAAATAAATATATATATAAAGTATAGTAAAGTAAGTATTATATTTTATATATAGTAGAACTATAAAACTAACTAAATAGTATTAATTATATTTATTATACTAAAGTTAATAGTAATAAAAAACTTCTAAAACTTTATTAATAAATTAAAGGCTTAGTAAGTACTAAACTAGGTAGTAGTAAATAAGTACTATATTATACTAAAGGGTATAAAAGTATTCTAATTATAACTAAAAGAGTTTAGTATAGTACTATAAAAACTTAAAGTATAGTTTATATACTTAATAGTAATACTAGTACTAATAAATAAACTAGTATTTTATAAGTTAATATATATTAATAAAAACTAAATAAAAATATTTAAAGTAGTATTAATATAAAGAAATATTAAGTATAAAGTATATTGCAATAAGCCTTCTAAGGCTCTAGCCTCGCGCACCGCGCCTCAGGCACCAGAGTAACTAAGTATAGATATAACGCTCTAACAAGCACAACACCTTACAACATAAATCTCTTCTTAATACAACCTTAATTCAATATACACTTATACACCCTAACTTTACTATAGTTATAAGCCTAGTTTATTTTTAACTAGTATCTATTACTTCTAACTACTTAAGTAAAGTATATAAACTTTAAACTCCTTTCTTTTTATCTTTTTTAAACTCCTAGTAGTACTATAGTATCTTATAATAAACACCTTAACTACTTTTTATAATACCCTAATAAACTTAATAATTATCCTTAAGTTCTTAAGAAACTAGCTATAATTCTATAAAGAGCTACACTACTAAGTAGAGCTTTAAGGAGTTTAGTTATACCTTAACCCAGACGCCTTAAACACACTAAGTATAAACTATATTTACCTAATTAATCCTACACACGCTAAATACCTTATGCAAGTTAATAAAAATATAAGAAAATAATATAAAGTAGATATTAAAACTTAGCTAGATAAGTAAACAAACCCTAATATAGAACAGCTCTATAACAATACTATAAATTTACTGTATTAGCTAACTAAATAAATATTAAGAAATATAGTAGTAGATTATATAAATAATATTAAATACTCTTTATAAGAATAAGTACAATATACGGCCGTTATAGCTACTTTAAAAAGTATTTAGTATTAAATAAATTAGTCTATTAACCCCTTATATACCAGCCTAGCTCGTTAAAAGCTTACTACTCTAGGTTTATACTTAACTTAAGTATATATATATAAACTTAAAGCACAACTCGCTCTAAATAACCTAGTTACTTTAATATTACTTTAGAAAAAGTATAATACTATTCTTAGAAATACTATACATAAAAACCTTAATTCTACTAAGTAGTACAACTACTAGTATAACTACTTTCTTTAAACTATATATAGGGGCGTTCTAGAGGTCTAGGGAGTATAAGTAGTATAAAATTTTTTTAAAGTAGTTAGTACTTAATACGCCTCTATATAGAGAGGCTAGTAGCTTAATAGGATTTAAAAAGAGTTTTAATTTAATAAAGACTTTTTAATATTATATTAGTATAAAGCACTTTTTTTTATAAAAGTTAAGAATAAATTAATATGATAGATAGGGGCCCATAGTAGAGCTACTTTCTCTACTCTTATAGACTAAACTAACTTACTATCTAGTATTTAAAAATACCTTTATAGAACGCCTTATTAGTAGTCTACCTATACTTATAAACGTTTTAGTAAAGCCCTAATAGGGTTCTTTAAGTATATTTAGTTCCTTTTAAATACTAAAATTAATAGTATTAAGTTAGCTTTAGTAGATTTAAAGTAGAAGGACCTTAAGAAGAAGCTAATTAAGTGTAGCTAGTTAGATAAAAATATACTTTTATATTTTAAAAAAAGACATTAGGGACGTAGTAGCTATAATAGGGACTCCCTAAATACCACGGGAAATACTTTAAAGGTCCTAGGAAATATTATTAATATTATATTCTCGCCTAACACCTCTTTAAAAAGTAATATAATTAAATACTTAATCTTTTTAACTATCACATTAACCCACCTACTCTTTTAAAGTACTATATATAATAACTATAGCTTAACTTACTTTATTAACTATATAGTATTTATTAAACTTAGTACATTTAAGGCCTTTAGTCTAAAAGACTATATAGACGCTAGTATAAATAGGATCCTAGTTCTTAAACGTAGGACTTATGTTATATAAAGCGTTTTAATAAATAAAAAGGGTAACTTAATAGTGAATCTAATACTTACTAATATTATAGTAATAAAGGGTTTTTATATTAATATTATTTTTAAAGCAGTCCTTTTTAAGGCCAGCGTTTAGTACTATAGCCTTAATTATATACTTAGAATTAGAATAATAGAAAATAGTACTATAGTAAAAACTCTAAAACGCTATAATAATATCTATTTTTTTAAATATAAGTTATTTTCTTTTTACTTATATTCTATATCTATTAGTAATACTACAATAGTATACATAACTTAAATTATTAAATATATAAAATACTATTCTAGCTACTAACCTCTATATAACTATATTAACTCTATAGTACTTTAGTACTTTAGAGTAAGCTACTTTAGTTATAAAGCTTTTAAGTACTTAGTATACTATACTTAAGGGGTAAGGATTTATAGCCCAACCCGTATAAAGTACTAGAACTACGTAGTTATATACATAACATAGTAAATATTACATAGAGTGTTTAAAAATAAAGCCGGTTAACTATATTACTATATCTTCTAGAACCTCTTTAACTTCCCACGCGCGTATAACAGCAATAACTAGCTTTTAGTTATTAAAAATAAGTACTTTAGTAAGTTCTTTAACTTTACTCTCTCTAAAAAGAATTACTCTAAAGTATTTAAAGTTCTTTAAATATTTAAAAAATAAGTTAAATAATATAAAAAACTTAATATTTATAAAATACATATAAATAATAAGCGCACTATAATTACTATTAAAGGCGTTACTAGTTTTTAGATATAGGTATAAAAAGAGGGTATTAATTTTAAAATACTACTAGTATATACTAAAAAGCCCATAAAAGGCGCTAAGCACGCTGGATAAAAGGGTATAAACTAAGGGATTTATATAAGGGAGGGAGTAGGCCTTTTTAAGTGCTTCTAAAGAGAGTTAGTACTTATAGGTATTAATATATTTAATATAAGTCTATATAAATTAAACTTTTAGTACTTTTTAAATAAGGTTAAAGTGGAATAGTTTAAATATTACTTTAGGTAGTAGGCTCTAGCTTATAACTACTTTATAAACTATAACCCGCGCCCTTATTAGAGTAAACTCTATGTATATAGATACTGAGCTTACTTCTTTAAGTATAAAAGAAAGATAAGAATTAAAAAAAAATAGTTTAAAGTTATACTAAAAGTATATATTAAATACTTTATAGAATACATTTCTAAAACAATAAACTTATATAGAATCTAAGTACCCGCGCTTAACTAAGTTATTATTATATATAATATTACTTTTAATAAGATAAAGTTTTACTTAAGAGATAATACTAACTATACCCTTTATTTAAAAATTATATAAATAGTTATTTTAAAGCTTAAAGAGTTTATAGAGTTTTAGAGTAAGGTCCACAAGACCCTTAGAAACTTTAAGGGCAACTAAGAAAAGACTAATAATAAGTTTATTAAACTATAAAACGCTAGACTTACTTAATAAAATGTTATTAAGCTGAGTAATATTCCTGTGTGTAAAGAGTATAGTATACTATAAAACAGGGGACTAATATCCCCCAACCTTACTCCTAAGCCAGTTTCGTAAGACCTTAGGGGTAAAAGGCTGTATAAAGTAACTACTAATACTAAAGGACTTAAAATAAATAAAGCTAAGTTAGTAGAACTTCTTAAATTAGTTAAACTTATAAATAACTAGGCCTACGCGCGCGCAGGAGATCCTATAGAACACTTAGGATTTTTAACTATTAAGTATAGATTTTTAACTACTTAATTAAAAGAGGCCTAGTTAGCTAGTAAGAACGACTTAAATAATACTATTTCTTTAGACACTTTAAAAACGCCTTAAAAAGTACTAGCTCTATTTATACGTAGTAGCTAGTACTTAATAGGGTTTAATCTAGAGTTTAAGGGAGGAAACTATATTATTTATATATATATTAATAATACTTACAAAATACTATATAGCAGCTTAAGTAATACCTTTTTTACTATATTTATACCTAATTAGTAAAAAGTATTTAAGGATAGAGAACGTAAATACACCTATTTATACTATATTATTTAAAACGCAGTTTATATAATACTCTATAACTATAAATATACTATAAAGGAGAGAGAGTTCTATACGGATAACCTTATTAGTATTTTAAAGTTATAAAAGGCTATAAAAAAGCTTTTTTTAAAGCTTTAAAAGCTTTTTATAGACGCGGTGTATAAGGAAATATGTAAGTTTACCTTTATAGGGATGTGGCGAGAGCTAGATTATTAAAAGGCCTTGTTATAATTCCTCTTTTTGAAATGGGTCTTTACTTATAAGTTTAAGTTTAATAGTATTTTTAACTACTATAAAGTATATATTTGTGTTTAAGAAGACTTTTAAAATATAAATCTATTATAATATACCTATACTACAACTTTTATAGTATAATCCTTTTGTTTTTTAATATCCCTTAGAGCGTAGTTTAACTACGATATTTAGTAGTTTAATATTATAAATACTTTTTTAAATATAAAGTTTAATTTTAATACTTTATTTATTTATTATAAACTTTTAAATAGCTTTTATTAACTAGGGAAGTGTATTAAGTTTAAATAGGTACTTTATAGACTACAAGATACTCCTTTTTTATAGTATAAAGAGTTTTTAAAGACTCTTTATTACTTTAGTTTTAAATACTATAATAAAGAGCTATATCTCTTTTAAGACTCTTAGAAGCGCGTTTTTATTATATTTTATATTAACAATATTTTTATAGCGTACTACTTAGATAAGGCTAAGTATACTTAAATAATAATTAGGAGTATTAAGGATATATATAAGCTTAAGGGGTAAAGCCCTATAGAGTACTTTCTTAGTATTAAAGTAATTAGAAACTATCCTAGACAATATATTTTCCTAGTTTATAATACATATATTAATAAAATAGTTAAAAAGTATAACCTTACTAATACACTACACCCAGCTATACTACTACTAATAGTTAACTTTATTAAGAACTTAGGTTAGGCGTTGTATTAAAAGGTTAAGGAGTTTTAGAAAAAGGTTAGTTTAATCCTCTATACTACTATTATAATTTACCTAGACATCGCCTTTGCTACTTTATAGCTTTTATACTTCTTAATAAATCCCTTTTAAGTATACTTTAAGGCCACTAACTAAGTTATTTACTACTTATATTTAATATATTACTTTGCTATACGCTATAGTAGTGTAGGGGGTGATGTAGAGGTGCTTTTTATAGTAGGAAATGCTTTTTTTATAGATAATAAGGAGATAAGAAGATTGTTTTATAGATATATTATTAAGCTCTTTAGTAGTTTACTATACTAAAAGGCTAGGAAATAAAATATAGTTACTATATTAATAATAGAAGTAGAGCTTTTAATACTTAAGTATACTATTAAAAAGTTAATAGTGTTTTAATGACTCTTTAAAGAGATAAATTTTAACTTTAGAGATACTTAAAAAGTCTACTATAATAACTAGTAAACGATCCGCTTTGTAGTGGGTAAAGGAGAGTGTATAGTTATATACTTAAAATACGTAGATATTTAAAATATATAGCTTTATTAAGAATATGCTAAGTGCTTTTTTGATGTTGTATATATATTTATAAACGATATACTGGCTAATGGACTTATTAAGAACTTTATAAAAAGTAAGTTTAAGTACTTTAGAGTACTTCTTAACCTTTATAATACCTTAGTATATATTATAACTATATAAAGAAAAAAAAGGAGTACTTAAGTAGAGAAAAAAGATGGTCTATAGGTAAGTTATTATATTAGGTTAAAAGGCCTGTGCTGCCTTGCTGGGTGTGTAGAAGAAAGTAAAGTAATTATAGCTTAAAGGCCCCTTAAATGCTAAAAATAAATATAATAGCCTAGAAAATACTTTTAAGGTATAAGGGTATTAATTAGCTTTATAAGGAGTTAATAAATACCCTTTTAAATTACCTAGGCGCGGTTGTAGGTAGTAAAGAGCTTGTTTATAAGCCAGTAGATACCCCTTATAATAGCCTTAGTATAAACTTAGTATATAGCGCGTTTTATAAGTATACTGGTAATCTCCTTTTTGTCCTTCTTTTTATTAAGTAACTCTTCTTCTTTTTTAGACTTTTCTTTTTTTTCCTTTTTAGACTTAGCCTTTTCCTTTTTTTCTTTTTCTTTAACCTTACTTTTAATAGAAGAGGGTATAGGGTTAGACTTAATAACTTCCTATAGGTTATTATGTACTTTATAAACCTACTATAAAGCTAAATAAGTTAGTTATAAACTACTAAAAAGTATAAAAAGGGACTTATATAATAAGACCTACTTAAGAAGTGTACTATAATAAACTAGTAATACTAAGATATAGTGTTTTAGTAGAGATTAGTATACTACTTGTGGTTGTTAATATACTAAATATAGTAGTTTTGGGTATTGCCTTTAGTAATAAGGTAGTGGCTAGAAAAGTAGCTCTTAAGGCTGGAGTTAGTGTACTCTTTGTAAGGGGGGTTGTACTTAAGGTTATTTTTATTAAATAGTATAAGGGTGTGGTTTTTTTTATGCGGAGTGCGGGAGGAGACTAGAGGGGGAAAGGGGTTGTGGGGGAAAGGGGTTGTATAGAGTGGGGTAGTTAACTAAGATAGTAGGTACTTGTCGTTGTTATTGTTTTTACTCTTTTTGTTATTATAGTTATAACTATTAATAGTATTAAGGGGGTTGGTAGAGTTAGTAAAACTACTATGCGCTGCGTACTTGTACTTAAGCTTAGTGCACTTTTTACCCTTAGCGATCTTTACCTTGTGCTCCTTACTTATTATATACTTTTTAAAAGGCATTTTAACTATTTAATTTTTATGTGTTTTTATTAGTAAAAATGTTTTAGAAGTAGTGTGTGGAGTGCGGGGAGGTAAAGTAGTAACTTATAATCTGTTAAAATAGGTGTACTAAAAAAAAAAAAAAAGAGGATTTTAAGTAGTAGTTAGAAAAATTATATATATTTTACTACCCGTAGCTTACTTAGTAAAAAATCTCTATACTTTAAGAAATAGTAACTACAATTTTGGCTATGGTTATAAGTGCTTCTTGTAGCCTATACGACTATAAAAAATATTCCCTTTATATATTTTTATTTATACAACTTTAAAGAGCGTTTTAGACGCTTTATTTATTTATATTTAGAATAAAAAAGGAGGTAAGGGATATGCCTTTAATACGGCTAATAGTAACGTTACTGTTACTGGGGGGTGTATTATAATAAGCCTTTTAAGGCTCTAACTTTACGTACTACGCCTTAAGCACTAAAGTAACTAAGTATAAATATAACGCTTTAATAAGTACAGCGCCTTATAGTATAGATTTCTTTTTAATATAACCTTAATTTAATATACACTTATATACTCTAACCTTACTATAAAGTATATATAGTAAAAAGTATAAATATAGTAGTAAAAGTAAGTAAAGTAAATAAAGTAAAAAAAGAAGTAGTTAGAGTAGTAAAGTAGTAAGTAAATAAGGACTTAAAAGGGAAAGTAGTAGTATACTATATATTAATTAAATAAGTAAAGTAGTTAGTAATAGTACTAGTATATATAGTATTTTATAGTAATATAAATATAACTAAAGGTAAAGTAAAGTAGTTTATAGTATAGTAGAATAGAAATAGGGTAGATAGAGGGGTTATAGTAGTAATAAATATACTAAAGTTTAGTATTAATATACTAAATATATAACTTATAGTATATATAGGGATACTATAAAAGCTATAGTAGTTTATATAAAAAAGTAAATAAAGTAGGTAGAATAAGTAAAAAAGTTAGTTAGTAGTAGTATATAAAGAAGGAGTAGGGAGTTAAATAGAAGTAGTTTATTAAGAATATATTAGTATAATAGAATATAAAAAGGGTTATATTTAATTAAATAATAAATAGATAGATAAATTAAAGAAAATATAAGAAGTAAAAGAAAAAAGTTATAATAAATATTAAATAGTAGTAGTATAAATAGATTAAAGTTACTAAGACTATAACTAAACTAAAAGTAGTAGAATTTAAAGTAGGTATAAAGGAATAGTATATTTAAAAAGTAGTAAGTATAAAAGTAATAAATAATAGAGGTAAGTAAAGTAAAAGGGTTTAATAGCTATTTTAGTAAAGTTAAGTTTTATATATTTTATATATAGGTAAAAAGCTAAGTAAGTAAATTATAAACTAAAAGGTACTTAAAGGAAGAAAAAAGAATAGAATATAGTTTAATAAGGGATTTAGTATATAGTATTTAAGTTATTATTTAAAAAGTAATTAAAAAGATTTTTAAGTTACTTTTATTATAGACTTTTATAAAAAGTATATAAGTAGTAAAAAGTAAAAGTAGGGAATAAAGGCCGGCTTAGAATAGTAAAAAGTAAGGATTATTAGTATAGTAAAATACTATTTAAACTATATATAAGTAGTATAGTTTATTATAGGTTAAATAAAGTATAGAAAATTCTATAAAAAATAAAAAAAATAAAGCGTTAAGTTAAAAAAAGTATAGTAGTAAAGAACGGGCTAAAAGTAAAGGAATAGTATATATAGTTAGAGAAGTAGATTATTTAAAATAAAATAAAAAGTAACTAACTATATATACTAATATATAAAATATAAAGGAACTTATTAAAGTTTAAAAGTTAATTAGTTTTAAAAAAAAAGTTTAAAGTTATAAAGAACTTAAAATTATAGTTTAATATAGTATAAGTAAAAAAGAAATATACTAAAAGTAGTTAAGTATTTATATTTAAGTAAAGTAAAAAGTATATTAAATTAAAGATTTTATAAATAAAAAATAAAAAAAAAAATATATAACTTTAATAAAAGTATTTATAAATAAGTATATAAAAAGTAAAGTTATATTAAAAATTTAGAATAGTATAAAATAGTTTACTTTATAGAATTTTATTATTAAATAAATTAAATTAAAAAAAATAAACTAAAAATAAAAACTAAATAATTTATATAGAGTAAAAGTAATAAAAAAATATAATTAAATAAAGTTTAATAGTATTATTAAAAAAACAAAAAAAAACAAAAAGTAGAGTAAAGTAGTATTATAAAAACTAAAAAAAAGGAAATTAAATAGAAGAAGTAGTATAAAAAAGGAAAATATAAATATAGTATAACTTAAAGTAATATAGTATATAAACTAATAAACTAAAAAAAGAAATATAATATATAAAAAAGTATAAATATAATTAAAAAGTTAAAATAAAAAAAGAACTTTATTAAAAGTAGTAAAGATATAATTAATTAAATATAAATAGTATAATGAAGAGTAGTTATATTAAGTATTATTTAAAAAAAGAAAAAAAATAAGGGTTTTAGAATAATAAAAAAGAGTAATTAAAATTAATAAAACTTAAAGGTATTATAAATAAACTTAAATTAAAAAATAATATTATAAGTTTAAATATATAGTAAGTAAGTAAAATAAATAAAATATATATTAATATAATTATATAGTAGAGTATATAATAATATTAATAAAAAGAAAACAGTAAAAAATACTAAAAAAGTAAAAAAAAAAGAAAGTTTAAAATAAAGTTAAAAAAGATTTGTTATTAAGAGATATATAAAAGTAGTTACTTTAAAAAAAAGAAATATATTAGTATAGAGTTAGTTTAAGATATTATATAAAAAGGGAAGAAGAAGTAAAATAATATATAAACTTATATAAAAAAATAGTATAGTAATAAAAATATATTATATTAAGTAATATAAAATAAACTATAAGTTATTTTTTAAAAAAAAGGAATTTTAAAAAAAAGTACTTTAGAGTATTTAATAATAAAGTAAATATAGTATAATAAACTAGTAAGGGTATTAAAGTAACTAATAAATATTAAAAAAAGAATTAATTATTTTTTAAAAACTAAAATATACTATTTAAATACTAAAACTATAGAATAATAATTAAGAAAAATATATAAATAAAATAAAGTATATTAAAATAAAAAACTAGTATAAAAGTAAGCTATACTTAGTTAAAATAAAAGTAATAGAGTTTAAAAAATAATAAGTAAAAAAAGAAAAAAAAAAGTAGTTTAAAGTTTTTTTTAAATAAAAAGACTTAAAATTATAGTTAAATATAGTAAAAATAAAAAAAAATATAGTTAAATTAAATAAATACTTATATTTTAATAAAGTAAAAAAAATATTAAGTTAATAATATTATAAATAAAAAAAAAAGGAAATATATAAATTAAGTAAAAGTATTTATAAGTAAGTATATAAAAAGTAGAGTTAAGTAATTTAGTATAAAGTATAATAGTTTATATTATAGGACTTTTAATTAAATAAATTAAATTAATATAAAATAAATTAAAAGTTAAAACTAAATAATTTATATAAAGTAAAGGTAATAAAATAATAAAAAGTATAAAGTAGTTTAAATATATTATTAATAAAAAAAAAAAAAATAAAGTAGAATAAAGTAGCTATAAAAAAAGTAAAGAAAAAGGAATTAAAAAAAATATACTATAAATAATAATTATATAAATAAAGTATAGTTTAGAGTAGTAAATAGTATAAATTAATAAAATAAAAAATAGAGTAATATATAATAAGTTAATATATAAATATAAGTATAATTAAGAATAGTAAAAATATAGTTAAATAAATATTAATAATATAATATAAAGTATTAAAAAGAGAATATAACGTTTTAGTATACTATAAAGGAGAAATTAAAGTAAATAAAATATAAAGTTAATATATTAAATTTTATAGTTAAGAATAATATTTTAAACTAATATATATAGTATTTAAATAAATAGAGTATAGAGTAAATATAAATATAAATAAAGTAAAGTATAGAATAATATTAATAAAATAAAAAGTTTAAGTATAATAGTAATAAAATATTTAGTATTAAGAAATATAAAAGAATAGTTTATAAAAAATAAATTAAATATAAGTATAGAATTAATTAAAAGTTAAATAAAAGTAAAAAATAAAGTTAAAATTATATAAAGAGTTATATAAAAAAATAAAATAAAAAAAGAAGTATTTTATAGTAAGTAAGTTAAAAATAATAATAAATAGTTTTTAAATAAAGTAGTTTAGAGTATATAAAATATAAAAAAAAAGTAAAAGTATTAAACTAAATAATTTATTAAAAATAAAATAATTTATATTTTAAAAAGTAAAGTTACTATATATATTAAATAAATATAAATAAAGAATATAAAAGAAAAATAAAATAAAATAAAATAAAATAAAAAAAAATAAAATAAAAAAAAATAAAAAAAAATAAAAAAAAATAAAAAAAAATAAAAAAAAATAAAAAAAATAAAAAAATAAAAAAAATATAACAAAAATATAACAAAATAAAAGACTTAGGGTTAGGGTTACTTAGGGTTAGGGTTAGGGTTAGGGTTAGGGTTAGGGTTAGGGTTAGGGTTAGGGTTAGGGTTAGGGTTAGGGTTAGGGTTAGGGTAGTAAGATGAAATATTGTCTCGCATTTGCTTTGAAAGAGAACAAGAAGGAGAACAAAGGGTTTGTGAGATGAAGGAGAGGGTGATGCTCAAGAAGGAGAGAGAACGGAAAAAGAGGTGATACTTGCGGTCGCACATCATTTGACTCACTGACCCGGATTGCTGCCCAAATCATTCAGAAATAACCGGCCCTGTGACAAGGGCCCCCCTCCTCTATGCGGCATGCAGGAGTCATCATCATCCATCATCGCAGGCAAAGCCAGGCGGACGCGTATGACAGGACACGGTTTGCCGGTGGTGGTTTTGCCATCCGCCGCACCAACCAGGACGACTGCGACGAATTTTTTTTTTTTTGTTTCGTTTAATTGATTGCATGGGCATTCTTTTCTGATGTGTGTGGGGAGGTGGGAAGAAATGTGCATCTGCATCCGAGGTTCGTTGGGAGTCGCGTGGATGGCGAGGAGGGCCGACGTTTTGACGCGGTGATGCACGGCGGGGATGATTGGATGGCGATGGACCGTTGCGGTGCTGACTTATGGAGGGGACTGGGCATGCTGCACGGGGGTTCTTAGTGCTGCCTCTGCCGACCGGGAAAGAGAAAAAAGACGCAATAATCCTCTCGCCATTGGAGGATGAGGTAAATCAGAAACATCTTGCAATGTAGCAAGACAGATCAGGTAGGTAGAGTATCGCATCCTCAGCTAGGAAGGTTCCCGAGGTACCGCATAGGTAGGCGACGCGGAGACGATCCACCACTCGTCCGTCGGCCGCCCACTAGCGCCGGGGCTCCGATGCACCCCCTCCGGCCCGCTGTCAAGGCCTTACATTTACGCGCAAGATTTTAACGCTGGCGAATTCCAGGGGAGTTCCTCCCGGCGGGGAGTCCTGTTGAACTTAAGAAGGGCCATTTTCAGTGATTCCCCGCCCCTGGTATTTTACTGCTGGCGAGTATACTGCTTTTGGTAGGGTCGCATTTGTAAGTCTTTATCGGGGTGTTTTTAAGACGCCTCATGAGCCCGGATGCACCTAGAGAAAAACAAAAAAAACCACCCGTCGATGGATTGCGATTTTACTATCTTCTGATTGTTTGAATTGCGCGTGTTCTGAGATGCTGCTTGTCCTTTCGGATTGTGTCTAGCCCTTGTTAGGTAACCACCGCCGAGCTGTGTATTGTCCCTGCTTGAAGGTAAAGGTCCTTGGACTTGAAGCAAAGTCATTGCGAGCCTCTGGAGAAGGGAAAATAGTCCGCCCGCGGGAACGAGCCCCATGTATATGGCCTGCGAGGCGGCAGCTAGTGTACCTGTGAGGGGGACTATGAGTTGGATGTTTCCAGAAGCGAGGATCTGAGTACGGCCCAGGAACGGGCAGACGACTTACCAGCGATGGGGCCCAGAGACCCAAACCCGAGGAGCTCGAGGCCCCATCCCAAGACGATCTTGCTGATCCCGCAATTACCGACCGCGGACTTGACGACCTGTGTGGCACAGATTGTTAGCGGTGGGCCGCATGAGGAGTTTCTGATGAGAGCCGTACCGTCACGGCGAGAGCGTCCATCGTTGAAAACCTCTCTTGTATGTCTGATCTGTTGGCTGTTGAACTGATGGATGAGCTTGTGTTGCTGTGTTGGAGAGGACTTGTCCGGGCCGGGTCCATGGTTTTGTTCTTGTCCCAGGGTTCGAAGATGCGGGAGGCCGACCAGCCATAGACTAGAGGTAAATAAGAGACTCACATGCCGACTCGAAACCGCCCCTGGACTGGGTTCAAGGCATCTTGGGACCCCTTGAAAAGATACGACTTACATGTAAGACTTCGCTGCTTCGTGTGGCACTGCCTTTGGGCCTCCTTCTCTGTGTGATGTCTATGTCCCTGTCTACTTATGCAGCTGCTACCACTACCTACTGTCAAGGTACCCCATCATCGTGGCAGCATGGTGAGGATCAAAGACTGACTGAAATGCAGCGAGATAAACAAAGCAAGCGAGCGTTCTAATACCTTTGGGAAGGGGCAGAGGCGAAGGCTTCTGAAATAGGTACCGCAATAGGTACCACCCATTGCTGAGAGACAAACTGGTATGAGCACTTTGGGTCCTAGAGATTATTACATATAACTATACCTATTAGAAAACTCGGGATCCCGTCCGCTCCTATATAGATAAGCTAATAAGGGGAGTGTTTTTAGTTAAGTTACTAATAATTAGTAAAGATTATACCTCTGTTTTTTTAGTAGTAGAAACGGACCCTGTAATTAGTCTATTTCTCTACTTCTACGTCTCTATTTTGCAACTTTACTAACTTCTTCGTTACTTTATTAGTTATCATATAACCGCCATTCTACCTATATACTTACCTATACTTTTATATATATATCTATTTTCCTCTTATCTTAAGAGGGTATCGTTTTACTTTATTTTGGCTATAGAGGTATTAGGGACTTTAAACCTACTAAGTAGCTTTTATAGGTATTATAGCTATCTCTAAATAACATATTTAAAGGCTACAGGCTACTCTTTTTACTCTTTCTAAACTTAAACTTTATTTATTTATTTTTCTTTAACTTAGTAGGTAAACTCCTAGTCTTATAATTAAGCTAATACGCCCCTTTTTTACTTTTTAAGTATACATTTATTAGTATAGTATTTTGTATTATTAGTAGAACCCGGACTATATACTAAGAAAGTACTAGTTTAAATAGCCCCTTAATGCTTAAAAAGGAATACTATATTTAATAAAGTATAAATAAAAAGGTAAAAAGAAGCTAAGTAGTACTTAAAAAACTACGTATATAGGTATATAATTACTATTATAAGAAACTGTGCCCTTATACTAAAGTCCTAGAAGTCCTAAAACGCTTTATAAAAAGCCTTAGTTTTATAAGTTATAATACACTAGTAAAACTAAGCTATTAAAATAGTAATAAACTAACTATTTAGCTAAATGATTTGTGTAGGTACTTCCGTAATGTTACTTATAGAGACTATAAATAGATTTAGCTTAGTCTTTATTAGAACGGGCCTAAAGTTAAGACTATATATAAAGACTTATAATTACTATTTACTAAGTTTAAAAAACTGTTATTTAGTACTTAGGTCCTAGGAGTTAGAAGAGAGATTATTTATTACTTATATTAATATAATTGAGTTAGTTTAAAAGTCCCTTGTTGTAAAGGTAGATAATTAAATTCTATATAATATAAAACTTAAAAATCTTTATAATAAAAGATAATAAATATTATACTTACTAAACTAGGAGAAGGATACTATAGGTATATTTCTTTTATTTTGTATATATTAAATAAGTAGTAGACTTAATAAACTATTTTAATATCTAGAGAAAGGCTAATTTTAGAGACTTTAGTAGATTCTAAATAACTTTATACTATAATATAGTCTTAGTTTTAAGTAGACTTTTATTAAGTATAAAGTAACTACTAAGGTCCTTTTATAACTACTTGTTAGGCTTTAGAAGTAGGCTCCCCTTATCCCTTATATACTAAAAACGAGATTTTCTTTTAACTAAGCTTTAACTCTATTAAGTGTTAGTAGCTTTAGGGTCTATAAAGTAATAAATATACCCTATAGCTAAGTAGAGTTAAGTATAGTAAGAGACATTTAACTTAATAAAGGCTGTACTAGTAGTAACTATTTATTTTAAATACTAAAAGTAAAAAATAAATATAGTTAAAGAAGTATAAAACTATAAGTAAGTTATTGTTCTACTAGCTGTTACTACTTTGTTTAATAAAAGGCCCTACTAGGCTTTAGTTCTAGGTAACTATAGTACCTTACTAGGTTATCTATCTTACTTATAAAATTATTACTTAAGTACTTAGTAATAACGTATTTAAGACTAGCTTCGCGTTGTATAATAAATTACTCTAGTATCTAATTCTAAAGAATATAAGCTATATACTACTAAAATAAAAAAACTAAGTTTACTAATAAAGTAATATTTTTTATTAAGTACTCTATATTTTAGTCTTTATAGAAATAAGTATAGACAGCCCTAGGGATATAAAAGTATATTAGGGTTTACTCTATATAAATAAGCGTAGACAGCCGGTTATATAGTAGGCCAAAGACCTTACGAATTATAGTATATGTACTACTTAATTTCTAACGCTTTCTTAAAAGTATTTAAGCTAGTATTCTAGAACTATATTTTAAGAAACATATTTACTATTTATAAAAAAAGCTATATCCTATAATAGATTAATAAGAGGAACTTAATAAAGGTAGTATAGGCAGTACTAGTCGGAACTAACAAAATCACACTTTAACTTTATTATATAATATTTATAAGGGACAAGAATATACTTATATACCCAACTACTAAAGACTATAATAATATTAAAAGCTACAAAGATATTACTACTCTATATAAGGAGGTTAAGGCAATAAGGGTAAAGTATAGTATAAAAAGTAAAAAGGCACAAAAGGTAAAGCTCTAGTTAAACGCTAATATTACTGTACTACGCAAGCTAGTAGTAGCTAAGTAGTAAAAGAAGTACTTTATAAAAGTAAATTAACTATAATTACTTAGCGTACTAACCGTCTTGCCTTGGGCCGGTACTAGGTTAAAGTATACTATAAGTTAGTATAGTTATAGTATACCTAACGTAGTATGTATTAGTTGGCTTATATAAAAAAGTAAATAATAAGATAAAGAGTTTAAAAGTAAATACTTTAAATCCTTTACTGCCTTTCTTTATAACATCTACTTATACGGTACGAGTGTCTTTATAGACAATATAGATAATAAGCTAAAGAACAATAGAAATAATAATAATAAACTAAAGAATAATAAGCTATAGTGCCTTCTATATAGGCTTCTTTACGCCTACTAATTTAGTCTTACTAGGCATATTAGTAGGGCCTATAAAAAAAACTTTACTAAGCTTTTCTACTACTTTAAATATTCTTAGTAGCGCCTAAAGTCTATACTTATTACAGGGAAATCCCACTAGAGTAACTATGTAACTAAGTAGTATAGTAGGATAAATGCACTAAACGTCCCCTTAAGAGTTAAAGGGCCTATCTAGTATTTAAAATATAACTTTTTTGTCTTAAGGCCTACTAACTTATAAAAATATATTTAAGACTTATACGTACCCCTAGGACTATTTACTTAACCCTTTAATTATTCTAAATACTTAAAGCTAGGGGAGGGCTAAGCTATTATTAATAGCCTATAAAAATAGAGGAATTATATTAGACTTTACTACTATACTAATGAGGCTCTACCTAAATAGGGACTAATAGTTATATATTTAATATATAAGAAGACGTGCGTAATTGGGGCAGTAATAACGAAGTATTTTGTTACGTAATATATACACAAGGAGAGCATTTTTAAATTAAACTTTAAATACTAGACTTACTCTTAGGTAAAGTTAAACTAATACTATATTAAAGTTAAAAGCTAAGGTAACTAGTACTACTATATTATAACTTATTATACGGGTAAGTAGTTATAGAGGGATCCCTAGATTTATGTAAATATTAGCTTTATATATAATAAGGACTGTGTTAATAGTAAAAAGTACTTAAAAAAAGGGCTAGAGGAAGTTTATCTTAGGGACGTAAAGTATACGTAGCTGTTTAAGAGGTGGATTACAGGTCTATGTAATTTAGTGGATAGTAGGTATTTAGCGGCCGTTCTTAAGAAGAATACGTTAGTAGAACTGTAACTTTTTGAATAGATATTACTATATACAAGGGGTATATATATAGTAAAGCGTAAAAGTAATTTAGGATTACTCTCTTATATTTATAACTATAATACGTATAAATAACCTATTTACTTAGATTTAGAACTATTAATTGCCTTTGTTTGTATTAAACTTAGCTCTAGTATAGTAGGTTAGGTGAGCTACTTTTTATTTTAACGCTGATATATCCCTAGGGCGTTAGTGGAATTTTAAATATAACGGAACAGCAGTGTAATTAGCCGAGCACGAGCTCCCTAGATACGTAACATAAACTTAAGTCTATAACTAGAAATAAACAACCGCTTTATAAAACTAAATATACTTTATAATTTATTAGCCGTAACTAACGTTCCCTTAAAACTTACCTAGTCTAATAATCCTTCTATCTTTAAATTACTATAATATTTTTTAAATAGAACTCACTTAAGTTAATAGGTTTCTATTAACTATAAAGGATCGATTAACTTTATAAGTATAATATTAAGTCCTACCTACCTCTACTACAATTTGTAGTAGTAGGAAACTAGAGCTTGGATAAGTCTTTTTTATTAAAGAGTCTCTATGGAATTCCCTTTCCCCATAATTAGAAACTTTATACCTACTATACGACTTAAATTACTTATTATTATAAAGAATATTAGTATATTAATATAAGTATTATTCTTAAGCTAAATACTATACTAGTTTATAAAAAAAGCTATACTTATATACTAAGTAGGTATAAATAACAAAGTAGCTTTATAGTAAGTTTAAAGATATTTTAGTTTAAGTAATATAATAATTAAAGTTTAATTATAAATTAAAACTTACTAATTTATTAAGTTAATAACTTTATAAATATTAATACTACTTTAAATATTACTAGTAAAATACTTTTTTAAAAGATATACTAAAAATTAAGAAATATAGTTTAAATAAAGACTATTTTACTATTATTAATACACCCAGTATATTCTATAATATCACTAAGAGCATTATAATAAATAAAGACAAAAAACCTATTAAGAGTATAGTATAAGAATATATTAAAAATAGCTAAACTATTATCCTTACTATACTTCTTAGTAATATAAACGTTATAATATAAAAAATCCTTACTCTTATAGTAAAGGCTAACTTAGCTAGTAATTATATATTAAGAATACTAACTAAAGCTAATCTCTCAAAGGAGAATACTACTAAAGCTGTGGTAGTAAGCCTAGTAGAGGGTAGGCAAAAGACTCTAAAGCTTAGCTATTATATTATCACTAACTATAGTGGTAACAATGTTAGTAATAATAATAATACTCTAGCTGCTTTAAAATAGAGGGAAGTTATGTTTAATAAACCCCCTTAGAATGACCTTTTTAAAGGCTGTATAGGTATACAGGCCCTACGTAAACGGCTAGTGGATCTACTAGGCAAAATCACGGACTATATATTTTCAAAGCTTTGTATAGAGACCCGCTATAAGTTATTAGACGCTAAGAAGAAGCTATAGGAACTTAGTGTATCTTATTAGATAAAATATATTAGTCTATTAAAAAGAACTAAAAATAAAAGTAAAAAGAGACAAAAGGCAGAATTAAACCTATAGCCTCTAGCTCTAATAAGCTAGACTCTAAGATACTAAGTCAACTACTTTTAGTAGAATAAACCACCCTAAATATCTCTTATCTACCCCTCTAGGGTACTCGTAGCTAACCACAACCCTTATAGCTAACCACAGCACCCGTGGTTAACTATAGTAAATACGGCTAACTATACACAGGGCCTAAAGCCACTTAGCTAAACTGTACGTAACGTACTAAACCCTAAAAAGATTAGTACTTTAGAAGCTAGGCCTAAAGAGTAAGGCACTAGGTCTATAAAAGGCAGGGCTCCCCCTAGTCTATAGGGGTCTAGACTTCTACTTTCTTAGTAAGTAAATAATATAGTAAAACACTAATACAACACTATTACTACTGTAATAATACTTCTACCTCTTTTATTTATATATTATATACTAAACCTATTCCTTTACTAACTCTATTAAGTCTAATATTACTATAGAAGTATTTGGTAATTTTAAAACCAACCTTAATACCCTTATACTTATACTTATAAAATATAAGTAGTAGTAATATTTTATTAGTATTATATTATAATTCTAGTTCCTTATTTAAAATACTCTTAATATAAACTACTTAATAAGTATAGCTTTTAACTAATATAAACTTTAGCTTATTATAGCTATTACGAATCTTATAGACTAATATAACTTTAATTTTAATAACCTAGGGCGTATATATTTATTTAAATCTAAAACTTAGTCTAGGTCCCTAGGCCTTGTATTAAAAAAGCCTATCTTATTTACACCCCTAGCCTTAGCGATTAGAAATCCTGTACCTTCTTTAATCCTAGGCCTAGTATTAGATTTTGCGTATATTTATATATATATAAAGCTATGCCTTAAGGGCCCTTAACGCGTTTTTTACTTTAATAGCGCTATAGGCCTTTGAACCCCTTAAATACAGCTACGGCCTTTAGAGCCAGTAAAACGTTACTCTAGAGCAGCTATTAACTACTTTAAACGCCAAAATCCACCTATATATTGTAGTATACTAGTAGCTCTAAGCTATATAATCTAATACACCTCCCTAATAAGGGCCTTTTAAGAGCCTTATTAAATTTAATTATAAATAAAATTATATACTAGCTATACTCTAACTACTCTATAATTACTTTTATATAGCTTATTTGCACTTAAACTATAATTCCTTTAAAGTCTTTATCTTAAATGAACCATATTATGTTATTAAACCTCTATACCTATAGTAGAAAAAAGTAATACTATTTTTAAAGTACTTAAAAGCTATAATTCCTTTTATTTATTCCTTATTAATAAAGTTAGAGACCTTCCTAGTATTTACTTTATAAAACTTTAGTATTATAAAGTACCAAACTTATTTATTTAATTTACTATATTAAGTTACTTAAAGAAGAGTTTAAAGTAGGTGCTAGTAAGTAGCTTTATAAAGCTGTTTATTATTAACTATACTATAGACTAATATTTAATTTTAATATAGCCTTTTTAAGTTTTTTAATATAGTTAGTAGTTATAAATATTAATATAGTAAAGCTTTATATATAGTTAAACCGTTTTTTATTAATAAGATAGATTATTTATTAATTATTGTATTAAATATATATACTTAGTATAGTAGTATTAGGTATTGGTCATAAAGGTCATACTCACTAGGTTTATAAAGTATAGTTATTAAATAGCTTATAAAAATAGCCTCTTTAGCTACTTAAAAAGTAAAGCAACCTTAGTTATTAATATAGTTATAGTATTTTATTTATTAGCTCGCCACCTAATAAAGCTACTAAAAAGCTTAATTATAAATACTTAAAAGCTTTTATAGTCTAGTATATTATTAGTAAAACTAGTATTTAAGTAATTACTAAACTATTATTCGTACTTATTTTTTGTAGCTAAATTTAAAGTAAAGTATACTTTATAGAAAAGTATTTAGTTACTTATTCTGCCTCTAAAGTGCTCTTAGGGCCGGGGTTATAGTTAAAGTGCACAAGACGACGTATAAAATTACGTCCAGCCTTATTATTATTACGCTATATATAATTAAACTAATATCACCTTAGTAATAGTTAATATTTATATATATAAGTAAGTACATATAAGGGAGTAGTTTAAGTAATTAATTAAAGAAGTATATAGTTACTTTACTTATAGGCCTTCTTTTCTAAATACTTAATAACTTTATTAATATAAATAATATAAAAGCTAAAGGTACTTTATAGTATAGTTATAAATAACAGTATCTTTAAAAACTATTATAAGTCTTTACTACCCTTAAGAAGTATCGCTTCTAAAGTACCCATATAAGTAAAAAGGCCTTTTTATGGTATTTAAAGGGGAAGTATAGAACGTAGTTATTAATATAAAAAAATAAATAATATAGCTATATATTTAATAATAATTCTCCTACAACGCCTTTACAACAGCTCTTTAAATTAGCTTCCCAAATAGCGTTACTATAAAAGTAAGAAAGTAGTATAGACTATAAAGTACTTTATTAAACTTAAGGATATATTTAGACTTTTAATACCTAAGGAGTATTTATATATAAACGTTTTTAGTGAACTTATATATATAAACGTATTATATATATTATATATAAAAACAAAATTAAATGGTATAATACATTATAAGTAATTAAAATAATATACTATTAGTATTAAAGTATAAGTATTTTACTTGTCTCTTAACTACTAGTTACTATGTATAATAAAGCGTACTTTAATTTTAAAGAGCCTTCTATACTTATTTAACTTATATATATATACCTAATAGTATCTTAGGATTTAAAAGCTATTAGTAGTATTCTTAAGAACCTCTTTCTAAGAGTTAGTTTTATAATAACTTTATAAATAGTTTACTTTAACTACTTATATTAAAATTGTATAAAGGTAAATTAATATTTTTAAATAAAATATAAATAGGGGCTAGAGCTTTTACTAAGGGGTATTAAAAATAAGAACTTTAGTTTATAGTTAGTATAGCACTTTATACTTACTTAACAAAATCTAAGTACCTATAACCCCTTTCTATAACTAAATCTTACTATTAAAGCGTTTAATATCTACGTTTTAAAACACCCCTATAGTATATTAAATACTAGGGGTTCCCTTTAATGAGTTATAAATAACTAAGTAGCTAGCTTAAAAGTAACTTTACTATAAAGTATTTTAAAATAATAATAAAGTACTAACTAAAAAAGCGGCTTTATAAGACGTTTATTTATACTAGGGTATATAAGCTACTAAAGTAGCTTAGTTTATAGACTTAACTATAAATACAAACTAGTAAGGGTTTATAAAAAAAAGGTTTTTATTTACTAACTTAGCTACAATTTACTTTCCTAAGTATTAGTTTTTTTTAATTAGTACTTAAAAGAATAAAATAAGTAAGTTAAAAGGAGTAAATAAGAGTTTAAAGTAAGTAGAGGAGTATTTATAGTTATAGGGTTTATTATTATTAAAAGTAGTATTACTTAAGTTAAGTTTATTAAAAACGTTATTAAGAGAGTTTATAAAAAGAAATACTCTATTATTTTTTTTGTTTACTAAGAACGGGTAGAGCTACGTCTAAGAATTAGTTTTACTAGCCGTAGTAAAACTTTTTAAACCTACTTAGTAATAACTTAAGGTTAAAGTTATTATAGTTACTAATATAAGTAAATTTAGGTTACTATTATAGTATTCTTTTTATTAAATATAATATTATATATAGTATAAATCATATATTACTAGGATACTATATTCAATACTAATTTATAAATATATAGCTAATAAAGAAGCCTATAAAGGTATAGCTATAAAAGTGAGTTAAGATGCTTTTTTTTAGCTGCATTAGTAGCTATAAGGGCATACACTTATACCTATATAATCTCAGGTGCGTAAGGCTTAGTTTTATAGTTTTATTACTATAGAGCACAATAGTAAAGTGCTTCGTACAGGGTCTTCTAACTAAGGGCCACTTAAGGCGTATAGTTATAAAGATAGGTCGCTACTCTATAGATATTAAGCCACACTTTATAGAGTAGTTTACTACTTTTATATATTATTTAAGCCTTTATTTTAATTATAGTACTAATATACTTAGTACTACTATTTTAATCTTACGTATATAAAGTAAATAGTTTAATATATTTACTACCTTTACAGAGTTATTATAAGGTAGTAGTACCTTTTAATCTTACTATTACACTTAAAAGTAAGTATCTTAACATTATATTAAACCTTTAAAAGTAAAATAAACTTTTTAAAGACCTTAATAAGTATTTCTATACTATAGTTATACAAATAGTAGTTCTATAAGTACTATAAAACGCAGTTAATAAATACTAATATAAATATAAACCTACTATAGTCCTTAATATATAGATAAAAGTTAAATATAATATATTTACTAAAGTAGGTATACGTATTACTCTTCCGTAGCTTATAGTTAATAATTTACCTTACTTTACTAATACTATAAGTATTATAGCTTAAAAGGGCATTACTAGGTACCGTTCTAGGAGTAATAAAAATTTAAACACTATAAACTAATAAAAAAAAGCACTAGAGTAGTTTAAAGCCGGGGTAGCTAAGCCACTAGTACTACATTTCTTTAAAGCCTTTTAAAGATCTTCGTTTTTATTAAGAGTACTTTATTTAATAGCATAAAGTATACGTATACTAAATAGCCTATATAGAGTTTTTGTATATAAGTACTTTATTAAAAAGCTTATTATACTCTAATACTCTTTAGTTATATATAGTTTTAATAAAGTTAAAGGGAAGTAATTAAATTTATATAGTATAAAGTACTACTTAAAAGTACTTATTCTATTAGATACCCCGTACTTATAAAGTTAGTTATAAAAAATAAAGTTAGTTACTATAAATATATATAACGTAATATTATATAAGTATAAACTAAATTATTTACTATTAACTAACGTAATATATATATACTTATGTCTCTATATTTTTAATTATAGGGGCTCAAAACTAGCCTATAGGTAATTACTTATATAGTTACTTAAAAGTTACTAAACTATTATTTATTTTAAAAATATAAATAGATGTACTAGAGTTGAGAAGGTAGGAGTCCCTAAGGGAATATAGTAACGGGCCCTTATATTAAGTAGCTTAAAACACTATAGGTAAATACTTAATACTCCCTATATAGTAATTATATAATTACTAGCTTTAAATCTCTTTAACGCACTAAATTAGCTATTTATTATTTATAAGGTTTTTTTTAGCTCTCTTATAGTAGTAGTTAAGTAGCTTTTACTTATTATACGCGTACTTTAAAAAGGTATAAAAGTAATTTTTAAAGTAGTAGTATATAGAGTATACTAAGTAAAAAGGGGCTAATAGAGTAAAGAGAGTAGGAGATACTAATAAAGCTTTATTCTATAATTTCTTTAAGTTAGTATTATTATATTTATAGCTACTAAAGTACTTAAAAGGACTATAGAGAGTTACTTTATTAATAGTAAAGGCGCCTTACGCACTTCTCCTGCGTTCTATAGACTCTAGTATTTATTTAATTATAGTAGTTATTTTAGTAATAACTTTACTAAAACTATAGTTGTCCTAGTTATTACTTATTATTATATAATAGTTTTTAGTTTAAAATTAAAGTAGTAAATAGTTAAAGGAATAAAATAATTTATAAATCTATAGATCTCCTTTATAAGCCGCTTTAAGCCTAATAGTATAACTCTTATATATATAGTTAATCTATATTATAAACTATTTAACTATAGTAGTTTTTATTATAAGCTGCTTATTATAGAGTATAGTAAAGTAGTTAATATAAAGTTAGTTAGTGTATTAGTAGTATATACTTTTTATAAATTTAAAGTATTTATAGAGGTTTTAAATCTAGACTACTAACTCTAAAGTACTTAAGTAGTACTAAATCCTAAGCTTTTTAATAATAGTACTCTATATTTAAAAAATAATAGTATTTTTAGCTTTTTTTTACTCTTAGTATATTACTTTTATAGTATAGTATAAGAATAAAGAGTTAATATAGTACTTAAGGGCCTTTTTAAAAAGGTTAGTTATTATTTTAGTGTAGTAGTAGTTTACTACTTTAAATAGGAGTAGGAAGTTCTTTCTTAAAAGTACTTAAGGAGGAGGGTTTGTAGTAAGCTTGTTTACTCTAAATCCTATAGTTTAGAAGTAAAGGACTTTTAGTTTAGGGCTATAGTAAATAATAGACTTTAGGTAGTTACTAAGGTATAGTTTTTAGGGCGGGGTATTACTAATAAGGGGCTCTGGATCTATAAAGGTCGGGTTAAGAGCTTCTTATGCGTTGAGGGTATTTATAAGTACTTAAAAGTTATAGAGCTATAGATACTAAGTAGCTAGGCTATTAAAAATAGTCTTTTAAAGGGTTAAAAGTACGTTTATAGTGATCTTTGTGTTTAATAGAGTAGTTTAGAAATAATTAATTATATATAGTAAGGGGGGTAGTAGAATAAGACTTTTAATTATTAAATTTTATATATATATATATATATATATATAAAGTTATACTTTAAGGGCCTTTAACGCGTTTTTTACTTTAACGGTACTATAGGCCTTTAAACCCCCTAAACACAGCTACGGCCTTTAAAGCCAGTAAAATATTACTCTAAAGTAGCTATTAGCCACTTCAAACGCTGAAATCCGCCTTTACGTCGTAGTATACTAGCAACTCTAAGCCACATAATCTAATACCTAAAGGTTAAGACATTTTCCGCTGTCTCTAAAGCCCTACCCATACTCTCTAGTAGTTATATAACTAATAATAAAAATAAAAAGAATAGTAGTAGTAAAAGTAGTACTACTAAGTATATATCCTTTAATATCCTTAATCCCTTTAAATATCTTAATTTAAAAAAGATTATAGTTATGGATTAGGATATTTAGCCTCTTAAAAAAGCTATTATAAAGTAAATCGAGGCTATTTACTTTTATTCCTATAAACTTAAACTTAGTACTCTAAGCCTAAACATTCTTTTAAGCGTTTTCTAAAAGTAATTAGTAAAATAGTAGGTAATTTTAAAGTAGTACGTTAGTAAGGTTATACTACTTATACATTACTTTATACTATTGGCACTTCATATCGTCTATACTAACTCACAAGTCGTTTAGAATATATTGTCTATAATAATAAGTAACATCTACACCAAATATAAGGTAAGTATAGTATAAGTAGACTTTTTAGTTAGAGTTAAGTATAACCTAAAGCCTTACACACTTAATTACTACTTTAATAACAATTAACACAAGAACTATAACAGGTATATAAAAAACACACTACTACTAATAGCTTACTAAAATACTAATTTAAAAGTATTATAAATTAAATTAAACAATATTTCACAGACTATTACTAATAAAAGTAATATAGTATATACTAAAGAAGCTATTTATAATAATCTATAGATATACTATAAAGTAGCCCTTAAACACTTTACTAATAATATATTTCTTTAAATAGTTAACTACTATCTACTCCTTAAGCTAGATACTCCTTATTAGCTATTATTATACTAGTAGGTCCTTAAGCTTAATATAGAGACGCTCTAGTTTATTGCTAGGGAGTCCTACTTAATAAAAAATTATAAGGAGAGGCTTATAAAGGAAATTCACAATCTAGGAGTTGTAATATAGATTTTGTGTTAGTCCGGGACTGTGTGATTTCTAGTGCCTGCTCTAATTACAAGACGTGGCCTCCACCGAAGTGAGGTCCTAGAAGAGAAGCGAAATATAGTGATGCTGTGATAAGGATCTTAGGATAAGCCGATGACGATAAAGTATTAGGACCATATTAGCGTGCGAATAAAGCTTATTAGGTCTATTTTCTTCGCCACATCCAAAGGCGGCATACTCTTTTACTATTAATCTTTAAGTTCGACTTAATACACAAGGCCTTGTTAAAGCGAGCAACGCTTATAATAAGTTATTAAAGAGCTCTCTAAGCGTTTACGTACGCATATGTAAAGATAATGTGCACTTACTTAGCGACTTCTGATGAATAAACCCTAAGTTCGAGCCTAAAACCTAGTAAAGTATACTTATCAAGCCTTTAAAGTTACTCTAGTACAAATACTAACGCGATGTTCCTTTTTCTTTCTACAGTAGCGTTTGTAGTAAAACCTATAAAGCTTATATTATAATGAAAGCTTAAAATTGTAACCACATTACAAACTTATTCTTATTAAAATTGGATATTAAAGTATTTAAGATACCTATGACTATTTGTGCATATTTATGAAGATATAAATAATTTAGTGACCATAACCATTACATTTTGTAGGCGCCTACATTTTTATTTCATTTTGAATTATTTTAAAATG
>JAUGSI010000017.1:0-32523 GCA_030770045.1 Colletotrichum brevisporum
TTCGGCTTCGCATGCTTCGCAAAGTAGCCTATTTCGGCTTCATACTTCGCTAACAAGCACAAGGATCAAAACTAAGTAGCAAGGATTAGGAGTAAGCCTGTATGTTCGGTTGGATACCAAATTAGCCTAGGACATCAATAAGATGTTAATTTGGTTTTGCTTTGGCTTTTGCTAGCGTGCTTCGCCTACTTCGTTAGAAGCAAGTGAGCGAAGCTGTTTAACACCATATCGTTATTAGTGGCCGACTTGGTCGGCCTCATTAATTGTATATACTACATTATAGTTAGGTAACAGTAACAGAGATGATTACTCTTATTTCCTATTTTTAATTAAAGGAATAGCAAATTAATAGTGTATTATTTATGCTTTGCATGCTTTGCACAAAAAAGAAATCTATTTTCAAATTATTAATTAATGGACTGATAGACAGTTCAGGGTACCGTAGCCCTATTACCTTAAACACAAAAAATTTTACAAATAAAAAATGAGAATTTTAAAAAGTCATCCTTTATTAAAATTAGCTAATTCGTATCTTATAGATACATCACAACCTACAAATATTAGCTATCTTTGAAATTTCGGTTCTTTACTTGCAGTCTGTTTAGGTATACAAATAGTTACAGGAGTAACTTTAGCCATGCACTATAACCCAAGTATTGCAGAAGCATTTAACTCTGTAGAACATATTATGAGAGATGTTAACAATGGATGATTAATAAGATATTTACATAGTAATACAGCTTCGGCTTTCTTCTTCTTAGTTTATTTACACGTAGGTCGTGGTCTATACTACGGTTCTTACAGAGCTCCTAGAACATTAGTTTGAGTTATAGGTACTATTATACTTGTAGCTATGATGGGAATAGGTTTCCTGGGTTATGTTTTACCCTTTGGGCAAATGTCATTATGAGCTGCTACAGTTATTACTAACCTTATAAGTGCTATCCCATGAATTGGACAAGATATCGTTGAGTCAACAAACAATACAGTAATTATTAATTTAGAAATGATCGTTATTATTTTATTTTCTTTAGTACCGTTATGTTATCAGCAAATTAAAAGCATTTCTTTACCTACTATAGGTATTGTAAATAAAAATGCTTTGAAAAAAAGTAATAAAGCTTTAAGAATGAATAAAGAAGAATACTTATCAATTCCTTCATCATTTTTAAGTTTTCTTGTAGGACTAATAGATGGAGATGGTTATTTTCAAATAACTAAAACACCAAAAGGATATATAGCAATTAAATTAGTTATATCGTTACATTTAGATGATTTATCTACTTTAGAATATATTCATTCTGTCTTAAAATTAGGTAAGATAAATATTTATAAAGATTTAAGAAGTCCAACTTGTAAATTAGTAATTAATAGAACTGATCTGCAAGAAGTATTATTTCCTTTATTATTGTACCATAATATTTTTTCTTAACTGATACTAGAATAGATATTTAATTTATCTATGTATATATTAGAAAAAGATATTAAGATGTATAATGAAATACCTTCATCTATTCCTACTATTTTTAAGTTACCGGATAATCCTGCTGATTATACATTATTACATTTTTTTAAAAATTGAATTGTAGGATTTACATGTTCAGAAGGTTCTTTTTTTATAAAATGCAATAATGATGGTTGTTATCAACTAAAACAGAGATTACATACTAATTTATTTGAAGCATTTAAATTAATCTTTAATACAGATAGAAAAATAAATACCACAAATAATTTTAGTCAATTCGGTGTTAGTTCTAAAGCTGATATACAAAAAGTTATAAATTTTTTTTCATTTTCAGGTTTACATCCTTTAATAGGATTAAAGTATATTCAATATGCAACCTGACTTAATAATTTGCGTGTTAGTTCCCGGTATAATAAATTAAATTATCCCTCTTAAAGAAAATATAATAATATAAATAATAAATTAATAACTGTATACTACGTACTACGTAGGGCTCCTTAAAGCAGTAATGTTTTAGAGGCAAATGGGGAAAATTACAAGAACATTTAATAAACATCCTCCGGTTTATTAGATTATTTGTAGCGGAATTTAATTCGGTATAATTTAAAGGATTAAAAGCGTTCAACGACTAACGAGTGAGTAATACCAACAATAAGCTCGACACGATACCCCCAAAACCTAATCTTTAGGTTTAAGATATAGTCTAAATACTTTGTAAACAAAGTAAGGTATAATTTAAATGTTATACGAGGCGCAAGCTCTTAATTGTCGTTTGAGGAGGTTTATATACAGATGGACCACAGTATGGTAACATATTGTTAAAAAATTCTGCTTAATGCTGGAAAATCTCCCATATTAGGATTTGCATACGATTTATTCTTAGTTATTTTACTAATTATTAGCGTAAAAATTGCAATGACATGGAGACAATCAGCCGGGGTGAGAAGTATTTCTACTTCAGAAGCCTCTCAGAGACTACATGCAGGAGATCTTACCTACGCTTATGTTGTAGGTTTATTTGAAGGTGATGGATTCTTTTCAATAACCAAGAAAGGAAAATATTTAACATATGAGTTGGGCATAGAATTATCCATTAGAGATGCTAAACTTATATATAAATTAAAAAGTTTATTAGGAGTAGGAATTGTAAGAATTAGAAAAAGAGGTGATAGTTGCCAAATGATATCTTTAAGAATTAGAGACAAAAATCATTTAATTAATTTTATATTACCTATTTTCGATAAGTACCCTATGTTTTCTAATAAACAATATGATTATTTAAGATTTAGAAATGCTTTAGTTTCAGGTATAATTTATTCTAAAGATTTAGAGGAATATACTAGAAGTAATGAGCCTTTAAATGATATTAAATCCATAATCAGTGCATATTATTTCCCTGCTTGATTGGTAGGATTTATAGAAGCAGAAGGTTGCTTTAGTATTTATAAATCTAGCTCTTTAGACAATTATTTGATAGCAAGTTTTGAAATAAGTCAAACAAATGGTGATATTATTATCTCTGCTATACGTAAATATTTATCTTTTACTGTAGCTATTTATTTAGATAAAACAAATAACTCTAAATTAAAAGTTACGAGTGTAAGATCAATAGAAAATATTATTAAATTTTTAGATAAATCACCGGTTAAATTATTAGGCTATAAAAAATTACAATATATATTATGAATAAAAACAGTATATTTCAATCTCTAGATATTCTCAAAAAATAAATATACCATCAAATTATTAAAAAGATTAAGATATAGTCCGATCAATAAAGAAATTTATTGAGTTAATAGTGAAGTAATTCTAATTTTGAATTATGGTGACTACCAACACTATTAACTCTGTTAATAACGCTACTTTAGTAGATTCTTTGCTTTACACTTTGTATTACCATTCGTATTAGCTGCATTAGTTTTAATGCACATTTTAATGCCCTTTACATGACACAGTAGGATCAAGCCCATTAGGTATTTCTGGAAATTACGACAGAATACCTTTTGCTCCTTACTATTTATTTAAAGACTTAATTACTATATTTATGTTTGTATTTGGATTAAGCCTATTTGTATTCTTCATGCCTAATGTATTAGGAGATAGTGATAACTATATAATGGCTAACCCTATGCAAACACCAGCTGCTATAGTTCCAGAATGATATTTATTACCTTTCTACGCTATATTAAGATCTATACCTAATAAATTATTAGGAGTTCTTGCTATGTTTAGTGCTATATTAATTATATTAATATTACCTTATACAGATTTAGGTGAATCTAAAGGTTACCAATTTAGACCATTAAGTAAAGTATTCTTCTATGTATTTGTAGCTAATTTCTTAATATTAATGCAATTAGGAGCTAAACATGTGGAATCTCCGTTTATAGAATTAGGACAAATCTCGACTGTTTTATATTTCTCATACTTCTTAATTATAGTACCTTTTGTTAGTTTAGTAGAAAATACTGCAAAATATATAAATACTAGTTCTTCTAAATAAGTATTTAAGAGATTTAAAGCTACTACCATAGTTGGCTTCGCAAAGAAAGAGAAAAGTTAAGTAAAAGATAATTGAATCTTTTGTGCGAATGCTTCTATGAAATAAGGCTTTGCTGCTTCTATGAAATAAGCTTCGCTTATTTCATAGAAGAATAAGATTTAATAAAAATGATATATATAAATATATATCATTTTTATATATATGGTACATTTAGAAATGTAATGAATAATAAAAAAAAAAAATATCTGTGAAGCTGCGAAGCTGCGAAGCTGCGAAGCTGCGAAGCTGCGAAGCTATACATTTTTAAAAGAAAAAGTAAGTCGGGTAAGCTAGACATAAAATTAGTAAGAAAAAAGGGGTATCTTAGTATAATGGGTAATACAAAGGATTTATCGATTTATCCTAATATGTTTGTTCAAATCAGACAGATATCAAAGGTAATAAAAGTGCAAAGCTAAACACAAGTAAGGGCAGTACAAATGTAAAGCTAAGCACCGGGTAAAGGGTGTAGCGGGCAAAATCGGGAATAATTATCTGCATTATATTACAGAGTAATTATATTACTCTGTAATGTATTTTCAAGTATTTAAATTTAGTAGCAGTTTTATTAGTTACTTATTAATATTAATACTAGTACTTTACAATACTTTGCTTACCTCTTTACCCATTACCGAAAAAAGACATCAATTAAGACATCAATTAAGACATCAATTAGGAAATCAGCCAATCTGGCAATCAGGCAATTAAAAGGGTGTCTGTGCATAAATCCTAATTTGCAAAGGCCTCCCTATGCCCTATGAAGGGAGAACCTTGAAGTCGTCAATAAAAGATATTTATGATTTTTTTTTTTTGATGATGCAGAACGTTTATACAAATTATTATTTTTTATAAAAATAATAATTTGTATAAATTTGAAACCTTTACTTTTGGCATGTTTTTTATAATAATATTATAATATTAAGTTTTCTTGTTTTCTTTTTTTCTTATTTAAATATTGAAAAGTGAAAGCCATGAAAATAAAAAAAGTTTTATACATATTTCTTTTCTGTCTTAAGGCTGTGGATTAGTAAAGAAATATATATTGAATGAATTGAGTAATAACTTTTATAAAAAATAGTCAAATTTTAATTATTGATTAAGAAGACCTATGAATTAGGCAATTATATTTTATTTATGACAAACAGTCCAATTATGTTAGCTAAAACTTCAAAGGAGGCCAAGTCCATTGCTGAAAGTATAGTATAAGGAGAACAATAACCAAAATGATGATCAAAATAATGATCCAAATAAGGAAAATAAGCCAAAGACTGTCCACAAAGTGAAAATGAAAGTGAAAGTTCTTCGGGGCTAAACAAAGGCGAGAGCCGTAATAAGCCTGATGAATACCCAGAAGATTCAGAAGACGACGTGCCAAATAAAGAGGTAGTTTATGATGGTACAACTAATGAACTTGAACGTTTAGATGAAGATCTGGAAAAATTAAAATGGGCTATAAGGGGAGATGATGAAGCTAAAGAGGAGATAAAAGCAGATTATCCTGAATTCTTTAGACATAGTTCTTCTGATGAGGAAGATATGAAAGCCTTAAAACAATTAGAAGAAGAGTTAGAAGATGAGTTCCAAGATATTGAAGAATATAATGAAGCTCAAGATCAAGCTGAAGCTGAAGCCAAAGCTCAAGCTGAAGCTGAAGCTGAAGCTGAAGCCAAAGCTCAAACTGATGCTGAAGCTGAAGCTGAATCCAATATCCCTGTAACATCTGGTAAGAGAAAAGCTTCTGATACTGAATTAGGTCCAAATAAGCGTCAAGACATCTCAGATTCAAATGACGAGAACGATAACGGTAAAGGTGGGCCTAGTGGATTTTCAGGTGGAGGTGGACCTAGTACTTCTGCAGGAGGAGATGGTCCTTCCTCATCTGGTTCATTAAAAACTATGGTTAATGAAGTGGAATTTTCTAACAGACCATCTAGAAATGAGGGAAGTCCAATTGATTTTGTAATTGAATTGGAAAATACTACTTGTATTTATGAATATTGTGACTTTATGGATGAAATTTTATAAAATTTCATAATTTTAATTTCTAACAGACCAGCTAGAAATGTGGGATGCTCTATTGACTTTGGTTTTTAATTGGTAAATACTACTTGTATTTATGAATATTATTACTTTATGGATGATGTTTTATAAACATCATCAATTGAAGTATATTTGAGGATGGTTTATATACCATCCTCAATTGGATTATACTATGGATATAATAGAAATGTAATGAAAATAAAAAAAAATATTCAAACGGTTATCATTTAATGGTAGGATTACTGTCTTCCAAACAGAGTGTGTTGGTTCGATTCCGACTAACCGTAAAGATGTAAATATAAGAACTAATAGCTTAATTGGTAAAGACTTTTCCTGTCACGAAAAGGGATGTCGGTTCGATGCCGACTTAGTTCGACCCCGAGTTAGTTAGATTACTAGCTATAGGCTTTATCCCTTACTTTTACTTTTTACTTTCTTGTGCAAAGCATTCGTAGGGTTCTATAAAAGAGGGTTCTATAAAATAGGGTTCGCTGCTTCGCTAAGTAAGGGATCAAAAGTATGCCTAGCCAGGAATATTCTTTTAGTGGGCAAGGCAGAGCTAATAACAATAGGAAAGGTAGCCATAGGTAGGGCAAGATATTTGCTAAATATTGTGTGAAAACATTTAGGCGTTCGAGTCGTCTTCTTTCCGCGTGCATACTACTTGGCTGCGTAGCCTGCAACCCTTACTTCTGCGTAGCCAGCCTGGCTAGAACATAACAAGTCGCTTTGCGCTTTGCGCTTTGCGCTTTGCGCTTTGCGCTTTGCAATATAAAGCTAAAAGTAAGGCATGTAGGCTTAGGTAGTCCTGCTTCGCTGGCTTCGCTAGTTCGCTAAGGACTACCTAAGGCGGGCTAAATTTAGTCTTGTAAAATTTTCCTTATATTAGGGTAAAATATTTAATAATAAAATGACAAATTTATTTATCATAGATGAAATATATACTAGTGGGTTTAAAACAGGAGCTTTAGATATTGTATCTATATTTGCAATATTATGTGCGATTTTAACAATAGTAAGTAAAAATCCGATAGTATCTGTTCTGTTTTTAATAGGATTATTTGGGAGTGTATCATCTTATTTAATATTATTAGGTTTAAATTTTATAGGTTTATCTTATTTAATAGTATATATAGGAGCAGTCTCTATATTATTTCTGTTTATTTTAATGTTAATTAATATTAGAGTTAGTGAGTTACAAAGTAATACTAAAAATAGTATACCTTTGGCATTATTTATAACAATCTTTTTTAATTATTTAGTTTTCCAATTCTTACCTTACGATTTAGCAATTTTAAATAATTCTAATAAGGGTGGGGACTACGTAGCCGCCTTAAATAATGTGTTATACTATTCTTCATTAAATAGTGTAGCCGGTACAGAAAAATTATTTAATAATAAAATAGCTGTAGCGGGAGACTCAGCTGGAGGTTCTGATTTATACTTTGCTACAAGTAGTAGTTGAGATGGTAATTTAATAGAAACAAGTCATATATCTACAATAGGAAATATATTATATACAAGTCACAGTATGTGATTATTATTAGCAAGTTTTATTTTATTATTAGCTATGATAGGTGCAATAGTAATTACTATAAAACCAAAAAATAAAGGGATTAGCTCAATGGTAGAGCAACCGTTTTACACACGGTAGGTTAAGTGTTCGAGTCACTTATTCCTTAAAAAGAGTATAGTTTAATGGCAAAACAAGGAGCTTCAACCTCCGAATTCTTAGTTCGAGTCTGAGTACTCTTGAATAATTCTTTAACTTAATGGTAAAGTGCATTTTTGATAAGAATGAGATCTAAGTTCGATTCTTAGAAGAATTAGGTGAGGGTTATTTCTTGGCATGCTTCGCCATAACCCTGCCTATTTCATAGAAGCTTCTCGCTACTTTTATTTCGGCTTCGCAAACAAGCCGAAATAGCTAAACAAGCCGAAATAAGAAATAGAAGTAAAAGCAAGGGATAAAGCGACGTAGTCTGATCTCTACAAAGTAATGAATAAAGCAGGCTGATGTAGTATGTACAGCCGTAAAAAGAAAAAAAAAAGAGAATTGACTGAGTGGTTTAAAGTGCCGGCCTTGAGTACTGGTATGGGGTTCCCCCATCATGGGTTCGAATCCCCTATTCTCTGGACACAATTTACTTTTTATTTATTTCTATTACTTATGGTCCCTTACTTATTATGAAGTAAGCTGACTACGTAGCGCTTTGCAGGATAAAGCAAAACTGACTTCAGGTTTGGTTTATTTATTACGGTAGGGTACTACGTCGTAAAAGTCAGCCGGGGTTCGCTGGCTGGCTTCTAGCTTTATTTCATAGAAGGCTGCAAAGCCAGCAGCCAAGTAGTTTGCGGGCTACGCAGCCAGTAGTATGCAAAGTAAGTATAGAAAGAAATTAAGAAAAGCAAACAGATTAGGGCCGGGTTGGTTAGGCGCTCCTTTTGGGAAGGAGAATAGTTGCGTTCGAACCGCAATAATCTGATATAGTACATTTAGAAATGTAATGGATATAGAACATATATTTATATGAAAATATGTAAGTATACAAAGAAACTATTAAGGATTTCTAGCTATGTATTAAAGGGCTTAGTCTTAAATATTCGTTATACCGTGAAAAAAGCTACTCCCTTTTAAGACTAATAAGTCTTTATTATATAAAAAGTCTTTTTTATAAAACAGGATATATAATATATGAAAATATATTATAAATCTTTATTATAAAACAGGACATATAATATATGAAAATATATTATAAGTCTTTATGAAGACTTATTTATATGAGGAGATGACATAAGATTACGTGTCCTTAAAGGAAACGAGATTACGTGTCCTTAAAGGACTTATAATATATGAAAATATATTATAAGTCCTTTATGTCCTTAAAGGATTTATAATTTATGAAAATATATTATAAGTCTTTTATGTCCTTAAAGGATTTATAATTTATGAAAATATATTATAAGTCTTTTATGAGGGCTTATTGTATTATGATGTATATATATCTATAAACATATTTATTGTTTATTTTAAACAATATCTATTTTTTATAGATATATGCGTGTCTATAAACAATATGTTTATTTTAAACAATATCTATTGTTTATTAATAGTAGAATAATTGAAAAATATTACCTATATCATGTATCAAACTTTGAGTAGTCGTATTATACTTTTAAAGGGGATATGAGCCCGTAATAAGGGAACATGATTTTTCTCGTAAAGATCAATATAGGTTGTACCCTAAAACGATGAGATGGCATACCATACCCTAATTAAGAGAACTAACGGACAAAGATTTAAGTAACCCTAAGAGAAATTTTATACTAAACGGAGTGAATTGAAACATCTTAGTAACTTCAGGAAAAGAAATCAAAAGAGATTCTATGATTAGCGTGAGTGAAAATAGAGGAGCCTAAAATTTATTAAGTAAAATGGTTTAAAAACTGTTTGAATGAAACCCCGTAAGGGGTTGGGGAACCTTCCTCAAAGGCTAAATATAATACATAAGCGACAGCGAAACAGTATCATGAGAGAAAGATTAGAATTAGTAGTTTTATAAGCAGTTCGAGTTTAATAAATAAGTGAGAACGTACCTTTTGCATAATGGGTCACCTAGTTAACATTAGATGCGAGTGAAAGCGTAGATAAACCAATCGTTAAAATAACGAATAGTGTCTAAAGTTAGACCCGAAGCCTGGTGATTTTACTATAATCAGGATTATTAGAGTCCGAACGGGTTATCGTTGTAAAGATATCCGAAGAATTATGGTAGGTAGTGAAAGACAACACTGACCAGGATAGCTGGTTTTCTGCGAAACCTATAACAGTAGGCAATTTGAGTTACATCTTAGCAGGTACAGAATTGAAATCTCAGACAAGATGTTTTAATTTTATGGTCACAACTGTGCCTAAAACAACATGTTGATTTGTATATATCGGGGGATCGTGAAGGTTCTATCGGTGAGTATGTAGACTCGGAATGGCAAAGATGGATCTTGAATTATCAGACATAGAGTGATAAGGTTGTATGTCAAAAGGGAAACAGCCCAGAACAAGAGTTAAGGTTCCAAAATTATTAGTTAAGTGAAATTAAGAAAGTTTTTATTAAAGTCGACAAGGAGATGGGCTTAGAAGCAGCCAATTTTTGAAGATCTCGTAATAGAGCGCTTGTTAAGTTTTAAAAGCATCGAAAATTTAACGGATCTAAACAATATACCGAAACCTTGTCCATATTTTACTATATCTATATACAGGTAAAAATACGCTCAATACACTAACTATAAATATGCTTAATATATTACTAACTACGAATGTATTGTCCATATTTGACTTTACGTTAAATATACTAACTACCTTTGCGAAGCCGTGCTTCGCACAAGATATCTTTAAGTTATTTAAGGATTCCGTATATAAATAGTAATTTGGTGGGGTAGCAGAACGTTGAATTTAATTAAGATATTTCCTCAGTGAAGTAATATATAACAAACAATTCAAGTGAGAATGGTGACATGAGTAACAATAAGAAAATCTTACGGAGGGTAGCCTTCCAGGTAGCCAAAAGCTATCGGGAAGGTCCTTGGCGGAGATTCCGCCTAAAGCTTATGGATTTCAATTAGAACGGCCTCCCTAGGATATAGCAATTATCACCTGTAGGTTTATATGTAAAACTTATTTTATGTATAGATGGCTGTAAGATTAACCTTATGTATGCATCATGCTGTATACGGGTGGTAAGACTACCGAAAGGTTTTAACGATGAGTGATTTACTAGTGACAACACTGTAAGTGGCAGTGTGCTGGAAAAGCTAGTAAATATTTATTCTCAGCTTAACCGGAATAAATTGTAACCGTACCTAGAAACTAAAACAAGAAAGCTAGTAGAGAATACGAAGGCGTAAATGAGCTAACAATCATAAAGGAACTCGGCAAATTGACTCCGTAACTTCGGGATAAGGAGTGCTCGAATGCTCGAATGTAGGGTAGAGGAAGAAGCATAAAATGATGTTGTACGACTGTTTAATTAAAACACAGCACTTTGCTAGAAGATCAACAATCGAAGTATTGAGTGTGATGTCTGCCCGATCCCGGCTGGTTAACGGATGTAACTAAATTATTAAAAAATTTGGAATTGAAGGAACCCCCGGTCAATGGCGGCCTTAACGTGAGGGTCCTAAGGTAGCGAAATGCCTTGGCCGTTAAATGCGGTCTTGCATGAATGATGTAACGATACAACAGCTGTCTCTATGATTGACTCAGTGAAATTGGAATAACTGTGCAGATACAGTTTACCTCTAGTTAGACGAGAAGACCCTATGCAGCTTTACTGTTACTAATTATAGGGTATGGTGGATTAAATTTTAGATGATAAGGTACATTGATTAATAAAAATGAAAATCCTTTATTTTCACACCATACTTGGGGTCGATCTTAATGGTCGTGTGAAGCCCAACTTATAAAGGTTACTTTATAAGAGAAAGGATTGCAAATGAATATATCGTTGGGAGACAGTTTATGTGGGGCACAGACCCCTTAAAGAGTAAAAGGGAGTGTCTAATAATGATTTGTTATAAAGCGCGGTGGGGCTAACCCCCCCCGCTCTTATAAAGTTGTTTGTGGTTTTATGTAGTTTTACTATATTTAATCTTCTAAGATTATCTTTATCTACCCTGGTTGCAGATAGGGATGGAAATTTTACAGGTACGATTTTCACTATAGTGAAAGTAGCGGTATAATAAAAAATATTATGAAGAGCTCTGGGCTTCGCCAATACTTCTAATGTTTTTTGAGTTATTAAGGGAGGACCAAGGTCCCTCTTAATAATAATGATAAATACTTGAAAAGCTCAACGGCTAATTCGTGCCTTACTGTTTGATTAACAACAAATCTTACAGTTGCGTAAGCAGGGCATAGGATCACAAGATGCAAAAAGGAAAGATCTTGGATTATTGGAAAAGCTACGCTAGGGATGTTTGTCCTTCAATATTCCAAGCCTCTGGACTTCGTAGTTCGTAATTCGTACTTAGCGAAGCAGCAGAAGGCTATTTCGACTTCTATGAAATATGCTTCGCGCTTCTTTCTTGGCACCTTGAAGCCGAAATAAAACAAGCCGCAAAGCAAAGTACAGAGAGTATGCCAGCGATTAAGTCGTAGAGAGCTCTAATTATTGATAACATATTGGTTAATTTTCAAGAATTACTTATATAAGTAGATTTGACGAAATTTATCTTGGCATAATTATATAAGATGAAATCGTTCAACGACTATAAGGTGAGTTATGCTAACAATAATCCTTTTTAACACCCAACATTTTTATTACCATACACTTATAAAAAAGATAAAAAGAAATAAGATTTATTTTTATGAAGGCAAAAGTTATAAATACAAAGCTTTGGCTTCTGCGACTACGTCGCCAGCCAGTCAACCCAGCCTGCTTCGCAAGCTGCTTCGCGGGCTTCGCTAGCAAATATTTTTCGTTCTAATTTAAATAATGAGTTTAAATTAACACCTTTTAATATTAAATCGGCTGATTCAGGTGTAGTAAAATATTTACCTCCTGTATCTAAAGAATGAAAAAACACTATATATTCATATTATAAAAAAAATATGCAAAATTTACCTATAGATAATATAAATGCAAATAAAGTAATCAGAAGTTATTTTAATTTACATTTTGCAGATAATAAATTTATAGGGTCAAATTTTATATCTCCTAAAACAAGAAGTTCATTATTAAAAAAAATCTATGTAAGTAAAATAGAAACAAAACATACGAGTTCAAAAACTATAATAACTTTATATACTCTAAATACAGAAAAAATCAGGTTTATAAAAGTTATGTAAAATTATCTAAATTTTAAAACAAAGTCTTAAATTCTTTAAAAAAGGATAAAACAAAATTAGAATTTGCCTCTTGTAGTAAGGAGAAATGCTCCCTTACTTCTGTACTCAAAGCAGTGAATCGGAATCACCCTAAGCTTTGCCTGCTAAATTAGTAAATAATATAGCATTACAGGTACAGGAAGGTAACCAAAAAAAAACTTCTGATTGATATAAATTTTAACTGTCTTTACTCATGTTTTTAATTTATATTTAAGACATAATTTAAGTAGACATTTTAAAAATTCATATTTTGATAAATTAGATTTATTAAGAAAATACCAATTAAACTATTATCTTAATAAATTTAAATTTGAAAGAAATATTCTACATAAATTAAGTAATATCTATCTGAATATTTAATAATAATAATATACAATTTAATATTATAAATTTAGTCTGTATTGATTTTTTTTACTGAAATATTAAGTTTAAAATTAAGAAAAACCTTAATCTTAATGTTATAATAATGGATAGTTTATTAAAAAGTAAAGTACTACCTCAAGTTAATAGAATGCAGGAAAAGTCTACTTTAATGAACCTAGAATTAGTCTTTATTAGTAATAGTCATCCAAATTTAAGTTTAGTTTCTATATTAAAGAAAATCTTAATCTACAATTCCACAAAGCCAGCTGGCTTCGCTAAGAGTTAGATGAGTTCACTACGTGCTTAATTTATGTAGGAGATCCTTTTCAAAAAAATATTTTGCCAGCGCTTCTGAAGCAAGAGAAATACATTCAAATATAATATTTTAATTTATTAAATATAAAATTTAGAGGTGTAAGATTAGAGTTAAAGGAAGATTAACCAACAGAGCAGATAGATCTGTATTTAAATTTAAATGAAAAAGGAGATTAATATAGATTCTTCTTTTGAAGCAGTTTATCTACAGTTACATACAGAGGTTATAAACTTAATGTAATTTATTCATTATATCACCAACGTCGTGTAGACTTTTTGCAGTAAAAGTTAGAGTAAGGAAAATGCGGTAGGCGTATTTTATCGAAGCACTAGATATATAGTTCTAATAAAATGAAATAATATTAAATTCGAATTATTTCTAGAAATGGAAATAAAATTTTCATGATAACATAATCAGGCATTTGCGCAAGAGTGTACAAAATGATGCGTGGCATCGGCTAACTTATTCCATGGATGCAGAAATTATGCAGATTGCCTGTCGATTAAAGTTACATGAGCTGGGTTAAATGTCGTGACAGTATGGTTTCTATCTTCTAGAGGGAATTTGAATAAAAATAAGGATTACGCGAACAGGAACTTACAAGTTAGGTTATATTAATTGTTAACCTCTGGTTTACCTGTTGTTTATATGACTGACATTTTCTATATTTTATATATATATATAAAATATGGTGCTTGGAATACACCTAGTTCTTAAAGTTAAATATCTAGATATTCTAGATGCTTTAACTTAATTTTAAGGCTTTAGCTTTAATATTGATGTAAGCCGCCTTCAATGCCCATGAGTACTATCACAAAATGAGGGTATTCTCCATATGGGAATTGCAGGAGGTGTCGTGCAATTAATAGTAATATTACGTATAGCAGGCATCATATATAGGCATGGCAGGAAAGCTAAGTTAGTTAAAGACAGTGCTGAAAGCATATAGGCACAGAAGCTTACCTTAAGATATTTCATTTACGTAATATAATATTACGGCAATGTAATGTTACGTAGGCTTTGTTGGAAAGGAGAGGCGATGCCAAGAGATACAAAGTACAGGTATAAATTAACTATTTATTAATATATCTTACATTTATTAGTAGCTTTCCCTAATAAATAGGAAAGTAACCAAGAACAAACTAATTAACAAGTCAAACAGACACTGTACTACTGCGGTTTAACCCTCTGGGTTTGTGGCTGTTGTTGAGCTTGCGCCATGTATGTCCCTTTCTCCAAACAGGTTAGCTGCCTTCATTTAAAGCTCAAATGAAAACGACTATCATCAGGCGGGTCCTATTTTATTAGGGAAGCCCGCCGATAGATCTCTAAGCCTAGTTTAGCATAAAAGTAATGCAATTGTTTTGTAATCAATAGACGCAAGCGCGATACTTGCACTGGGTTAAGGAGGATTAGTAGTCAAGTAGAGTAAAGACATAGCTCTTTCAATGCTACACTTGCGGGTTCAAACCCCGCCTAGTCTAAGTCTAAGCGGATTGATGTAATAGTAACATATTTGACTCATGATTAAATTATATAGGTGCAAATCCTTTATCCGTATAATAGAGGCTATAGCTTAATTGGTAAAGTATACTGCTCATGACAGTAATCATAAGTGTTCAACTCACTTTAGCCTTATTCATAAATCCGAGTGCTGGAATAAGTGAACGGGGTATTGCTTAAACAATACTGATGAGATTTCATCAAAGGAACGTTCGAGTCGTTCTTCGGATAAATATCAGGTTCTTATACCCATACTACCCATGGGAATTAGTGCGTACTGTTTCTGAGCAACTAATTAAAGGTAGTACGGATCTTACTGTAAGTACAGCTTGTACTACAGGTGGATCTGGATCGGGGATCGGGGGGTATGTAGACTAACTATTTACATACATTTTAAGTATACCTGATAAGTGAAAAAGTGAGATCGTACGAAAGGAAAGATGGAATATATAGATACAAAATTAGTAAAAGCCTGAGTAGTACAAGATGTTTGCGGGGGGGGGAATGCATATCCCCTGCCCTACTTACAGTATAGACAGTATACACAGTATACAGTAATAAGGGTAAGGGCAAGGGCAGATTCGTAAGGTGGTGGTGGGAGCGAAGTAGGCTGTAAGCTCGCAAATGTTTTAGTTGTCTTGTCACATGGTAGCTGTAAAAATTGGAAAAACAAAAAAAAGACAGAGAAGACTTTTAAATTGATGTAATATCCCCCTTTACCAAGGGGATCCTTTAACTAGTGTATTTTTTTAATAATAGGGGATATAGTTTAACTGGTAAGACTTTGATTTTGCATATCAACATTTCGGGTCTCCATTTAAGCTCGTGAAGCTCAATTGGTCGAGCGCGAAATATGGAAACTAATATTTAGGTTATAAGTTCAAGTCTATCTCGAGCATTAATAAGGTGGTGATGAAATTGGTAAACATGAATAGCTTAGGACTGTTCGATATTATAGTATCTTATCCGTTCAATTCGGGTTCACCTTATTAAATTATGTTGTAGACTAATGGGTAAAGTCATAAATTTTTAGGTATTTACTATTGAGTGTTCGAATCACTCCAACATAAGGTGGATATAGTTCAATTGATGAATCGACTGTTTGTGGCACAGTATGTTCCCTGTTCGAACCAGAATTGATACCTTATCTACATGACATGCAAAACTTATTTCTTATTTCGGCTTCTATGAAATATGCTTCGCTAAGAAGCCGAAATAAAAATAATAAAAGCTGCAAAAACATAAACCCCGGATAGTTTAATTGGTTAAAACTTTAATTTCATGCATTAAAGATAAATTCGATTTTCCCTCCTGGTTATTTTGCTTACAGGTTAGGGGAGTATAAAAGCGTACTTATGGCAGCTTTCCCGACTACTTGCCTCCTTTATCCCTTGCTTCATGTACTTCTGCTTCTGTGCTTTTGTGCACAGAAGCTTCGGGAACTAGAACAAGGATAAGGGACAGAACTAAAGAATAGGAATATAGCCAGGAGGAAAATCGAATTCCCCATTTTAATGCATGAAATAAAGTTTTAAACAATTAAAACTATCGGAGTTTTATGCTTTGCAACTTTGGCTACTTTTATTTCGGCTTCTTGAAAACATATTTCTGCGTAAATAAAAATAAACTTCGCATGCTTCACTTGGGAATACAACACGGCTGGTCGATCCTGAGTGACCATCCACCGTGTTGGGTGATTCGAACACTCAATAGTAAATACCAAGTGACTTACCCATTAGTCTACAACATGAATAAAGGTGAGGCCAGATTGAACGGATAAGATGCTATAACAGTCTAAGCTATTCATGTTTACCAATCACCACCTTATATGGTGAACTTATAACCTAAATAGCAATGTCTATTTCACAGCCTAGGACATCAGGAATCGAACCTGAAATGTTGATATCGCAAATCAAAGTCTTACCAGTTAAAATATATCCCCTATTATTAAAAAAGTCATACCAGTCCCATGGGGGATATTACATCAATTTAAAGTCTTCTGTCTTTTTGTTTCGTTTCTTTAAAACATTTGCGAAAAAAAATTTCGATACCACCGCGCCTACTACCCTTGTACATAGCCCTTAATATATCTGAGGATACAGACTTACTAATTTTGTATCTATATATTCCATCACTCACTCGTACGATCCCTTTTCACTTATTTGCATACTTAAAATGTATGTAATATAGTTGATCTACATACCCCGATCCCAATCCACTGCAATTTGCTTCTTTAATAGATAAATACTTCTGCTATAATTGATTGCTCAAATAATACACCTACATGGGTAGCTAATAAAACAATTATTATCAACTCAGACGATTCACGAAATCTCATCAATTTAATTTATTTAGAATACTATTCCAGCACTCGAATTTATGGAGTCAAAGGCTAAAGTGAAGTTGAGAACACTTATGATTAATCATGAGCAATATACTTTACCAAATTAAATACGGATAAAGTTTACTATAATTTAATCATGAGTACTATTACATCAATCCTTAGGCGGGGTTTAGACAAAAAAATGCTGCGTAATTTGGAGAACATGTATCTTGCCGCCACGTTACTAATCTCCCTTGTAGTGCAAGTATATCGCGCTTGCATGTGACCCGACAATTATTCTTCTCTTAATGGCAACTATCGGCGGGCTTCTAATAAATGGACATATATTATAGTATGCTGAAAGTTATTATTGATGGCACTTAAGTAACAGCAACCACAAACCCGAAGTTGACTGTTAGCCCAGTTCTTAATTGTTGAACTCTATTTGTGGAAATACTAATGTAAATATGTTGTAATAAATAATTTAATTTAAAATTAGTACTGTGGCATCTCTATTGCAACATTTTGTGCCGTAATATTATTGCATTAGTGAAATATCTTAGATATAATTCTTATGCTTTCAGCGCCTTTAACTAGCAGCGCCTGCCATCTCCATATATGATAATAGCTATACGTAATATTACTATTAGTACAGTACCTCCTGCAATTCCCATATGAATACCCTCATTTTGTGAGTGTTAATCAATATTAAAGCTAAAGCTATAGAAAAGTTAAAGCATCTAGAGTAATCTAGATAATTTTAACTTTAGGTATTCAAGCCATATTTTATATATATATAAAATATGAAAATATCAGTTTATTATCATCTTCAGTAAGCAGAGGTTAACAACTAAGTTTTCATTACAAAAATTAATCCTTATTTTATTCAAATTCCCTCTAAATATTCACGGCATATTTTCTTCTAGTTTTCTGCATCCATGAGGATAAGTTAGAAGCCGACATCAAACCACCGCACTCATTTTGTACACTCTTATAAATGCCTATTCCCATGTTATCATAATAAATTTTATTTCCATTTTTTCACAAAATGGTTCAGATATGATAATAAAATTTTTATTAGAGCTTGCGCCTATAACTTATCTAGTGCTTCGACCTTCAACCTTTTACTGCAAGATACACATTGTTTTGATATAATGGAGAATACATTAGGTTTCTCTGTAATGTAATAGATAAACCTTTAAAGAAGAATCTATATTTTTAATCCTCGCACAATACAGATCTATCTAATACTATTACATTTAGTTAATCTTCCTTTACTCTAATCTTACACCTCTAAATTTTTATATTTAATAAATTAATATTTATATTTTGAAATATTGTTTTCTCTTGCTTCAGAAGCTAATAAATAATTTTTTTTAATGTCTAGGGATTTCCGCTACATAAATTAAGCTTACGTAGTGAACTCATCCTATTTCTTAGCGCAGCAACTTCTTTGTGTTAATATAAGCCAAGATTACTACCTTTAATATAGAGTATTTAAGTTTGGATATTTATTTACTAATAAAAGAACTAATTCTAAGTTCATTATAGTAGACTTTTTCATTTTTGTATTCTAATGTTGCTACTTTTAATAAACCTATATTTTATAACATTAAAAGATTTAGGTTCTTAATTTTAAACTAATATTTCAGTAAAAATCGAATAAGCTGCAATAATATTATTAAATATTCCAGATATATTACTTAATTTATGTAAATATTTCTTTCAAATTTAAATTTATTAAGATAATAAAAGTTTAATTTGGTATTTTCTTTAATAAAATCTAATTTATCAAAATATGGTACAAATGTCCTACTTAAGTATAATCTTAAATATAAATTAAGATGGTAAAATTCAGTTAAAATTTTATATCTAGAAATCCAGAAGTTTGGTTACCTCCTGTACCTGGTACTATATTATTTACTAATTTAACTTGGGCAAAGCAGGGGCGTTCGTTCCTGCTTTGGTACAAGTAAAGGAGCATTTTTTCATAAGAAACCAAATTATAGTATGCAAAAAGATTTAAAGACTCTCCTAGCATAACTTTTATAAATTTTTTCTGTATTTAAGTATATAAAGTTATTATAGTTTTTGAATAAATATGTTTTATTATTTTACCCCATAGATTTTTTTAATGAACTTCTTGTTGAGATAAATTTGGCCCTATAAATTTATTATCTGCAAAATAAATTAAAATAACTTCTGATTACTTTATTTGCATTTATATTATCTATAGTAAATTTCATATTTTTATAATATGAATATATAGTGTTTTCTTTAGATGCAATTAAATACACTGCACTGAATCAGCAATTGCTCATAAAGGTGTTAATTTAAACTCATTATTTAAATTAGAACGAAAACTGCTAGCCACGAAAACGCGAAATGAGCTTGTAACGACGTCACATGCCGCTTTTGCCTTCATAAAATAAATTATTTTCTTTATCTTTTTATAATAAGTGTATAGTAGCATGTGATAAAAGGATTGTGGTAAGCATAACTCACCTTATAATCGTTGAACATTTTATCTTATAATATGCCGTCATTCGCTATCTACCTATGAAAATTCTTAATTAACCCAATATGTTAATAGTAGAGCTCTCAAATCGCTGGCATACCTAAATACGCTGCCTTTATTCAGCTGCGTAACTGCAAAAATAAAATATTCTGTAGGCAAATAGCAACAACCGCTAAATACAGTACGAACCACGAATCCAGAACTTAAAATATTGAAGGATTTTCAACTGTCAGATCCTGTACATCTTGTGATCTATCTCTTACACGCTGTTAATCAAACAGTAGGCACCAGTATTTATAGTAGTAGAGGGACTGAATCCTCATAACTCAAAAATCAAACTCTTCATAATACTTTATACCACTACTTTCACTATAGTAGTGTATATCTAATGAGTAGTGGAATGATATTAGAAGATTAAACAATAAAACTACATAAAACCACAAACAACTTTATAAGAGCGAGAGTTAGCGTCATTCCCTTTTATGGCTCTGTACTTATACAACGATATATTATTTGCAATCACATAAAGTAACCTTTATAAGTTGACTACTACGACTCTAGATCATTTAAGCTATGGTGAAAATAAAGGATTTTATTTTTTATTAATCAATGTACCTTATCATCTAAAATTTGTACCCTATAATGAAAAACAACATAGGAGTCTTCTCTGCTATATCTGCAGTTAATTTCACTGGAAGTCAATCATATTGTATCGTGCTTGGCAAGACATTCGCTACCTTAGGACCTACGTGCATTGCTGGGGTTCCTTCAATTCAAATTTTTGTCATTTAGTTGCATCCGTGCCAGCTAGGCAGACATCACATGATTGTTGTCTCTGTAAGTGCTGTATTTTAATTAAAACAGTCTGCAATAACGCTGCTGCATTCAGCGCTCCTTATCGAAGTTGCAGTCAATTTGCCGGCGTTCGCCTGGTATTGCTCGCCCACGCCTCCTTCTCTTTAGCTCTTGTTTAGTTTCGTGCGGTGCAATGAAAACTTTTCAACTTGCCGCTTCCCAGTGTTGCTACTCGTAAATCACTCATCGTTAAGATACACAGTGTCTTACTGCCCGTATGCAGCATGATGCGCCATCGTTAATCTTACGGCATTCTACATAAAATGTTTTACGTGATAATTGCTATAGCAGAGGCCGTTCTAATTAATCCATAAGCTGAGCGGGCTGACAATAGCACAGCTATATTGCTCATGTCTGCTCCCTTAGTATTTATTATATTACTTCGCGAAAATCTTCAACGTTCTCTTTGCCACTTAGTACTATTTTATGCGAATCTCGTAAAGTGTCTGTGCTGTACGGCTTCACTGGAAGCGGGCCAACTATATTTGGCAATAGATAAATTGGTAAATACCTTCGTTAATGTCATCTTGACGTATTTTTTATAGATATGAAGTGAAATATGGACTTCATGTGTTTAGATGCGTTAAGTAAAACCTTCTATTGTCTTCTATGACGCTAATATATGGAAACTTTAATACTTTCTTAATGTATATGCGGCGCAGGCTGTTCCTTTTGACATACAGCAACAATTGGGCCATCTTTGCCGCTGATCCCCTTAGTAGTACTTCGCGATACATTACTATACAGATAATAATTGTTTTAGGCAGTTGTGACCTTGTCGCAATTTCAATTCTGTACTGCTAGATGTAACTCCGTGCTACTATAAGTTTCGCAGAAAACAATATCAGTGTCACTACTACCTACCATAATTCTTCGGATATCTTTGCAACGACGTTTCTGTATCTGATTATCGGGTCTAACCCCAGACATGTCATTATTATCTACGCTCATCTACAGCTAGGTGACCGGCAAAGTCTCCTTGGCTAATAAACTCAACCTGCTATAGGCTACTAATTCTGATCTCTCTCATGATACTGCACAACTGTCATATATTATGTTATACGAGGAAGGTTCCCCAACCCCATAGGTTTCATTCAAGCAGTTTTTAAATTCCATTTCTTAATATTGAAATATTTCACTCACTGTAATCATGGGAATCTCTTGATTTCTTTGAGTTTATGTTTATTATCTTCTCTTGAGATTACTTAAATCTTTGTCATTGTTCTGTAATTAGGTATCGTGTCTTATCTTGCAAGTGCAATTTTATTACGAGCTCCATATACATTTAAATACGACTTACTCAAGTTATGATATAGTAATTATTCTACTATTAATAAAACCTGATAAGTCTTATTTAAAATAAACATGTATTTATAGGTACATATATCTATAAAAATCGATATTTAAAACATAGATATATATACATCATAATGGCCTCATAAAGAACTTATAAATATTTTCATATTATAAATCCTTTAAGAGACATAAAGGAACTTATAATATATTTCATGAAACCCTAGTCAACTTTAGAACATAGGAACTATAATATATTTTCATATAATATAAGTCCTTTAAGGACATAATAATCGTTTCCTTTAAGGGTACGTAATCTTATTAAATCTCCTCATATAAATAAGTCTTCATAAAGACATAAATATATTTTCATATATTATATATCCTGTTTTATAAAAAAGACTTTTTATATAATAAAGATCTATTAGTCTTAAAGGGAGTAGCTTTTTTCACGGTATAACGAATATTTAAGACTAAGCCCTTTAATACATAGCTAGAAATCCTTAATAGTTTCTTTGTATACTTACATATTTTCATATAAATATATGTTCTATATCCATTACATTTCTAAATGTACTATATCAGATTATTGCGGTTCGAACGCAACTATTCTCCTTCCCAAAAGGAGCGCCTAACCAACCCGGCCCTAATCTGTTTGCTTTTCTTAATTTCTTTCTATACTTACTTTGCATACTACTGGCTGCGTAGCCCGCAAACTACTTGGCTGCTGGCTTTGCAGCCTTCTATGAAATAAAGCTAGAAGCCAGCCAGCGAACCCCGGCTGACTTTTACGACGTAGTACCCTACCGTAATAAATAAACCAAACCTGAAGTCAGTTTTGCTTTATCCTGCAAAGCGCTACGTAGTCAGCTTACTTCATAATAAGTAAGGGACCATAAGTAATAGAAATAAATAAAAAGTAAATTGTGTCCAGAGAATAGGGGATTCGAACCCATGATGGGGGAACCCCATACCAGTACTCAAGGCCGGCACTTTAAACCACTCAGTCAATTCTCTTTTTTTTTTCTTTTTACGGCTGTACATACTACATCAGCCTGCTTTATTCATTACTTTGTAGAGATCAGACTACGTCGCTTTATCCCTTGCTTTTACTTCTATTTCTTATTTCGGCTTGTTTGCGAAGCATATTTCGGCTTGTTTGCGAAGCCGAAATAAAAGTAGCGAGAAGCTTCTATGAAATAGGCAGGGTTATGGCGAAGCATGCCAAGAAATAACCCTCACCTAATTCTTCTAAGAATCGAACTTAGATCTCATTCTTATCAAAAATGCACTTTACCATTAAGTTAAAGAATTATTCAAGAGTACTCAGACTCGAACTAAGAATCTTGGAGGTTGAAGTTCTGTTTTGCCATTAAACTATACTCTTTTTAAGGAATAAGTGACTCGAACACTTAACCTACCGTGTGTAAAACGGTTGCTCTACCATTGAGCTAATCCCTTTATTTTTTGGTTTTATAGTAATTACTATTGCACCTATCATAGCTAATAATAAAATAAAACTTGCTAATAATAATCACATACTGTGACTTGTATATAATATATTTCCTATTGTAGATATATGACTTGTTTCTATTAAATTACCATCTCAACTACTACTTGTAGCAAAGTATAAATCAGAACCTCCAGTTGAATTCCCGCTACAGCTATTTTATTATTAAATAATTTTTCTGTACCGGCTACACTATTTAATGAAGAATAGTATAACACATTATTTAAGGCGGCTACGTAGTCCCCACCCTTATTAGAATTATTTAAAATTGCTAAATCGTAAGGTAAGAATTGGAAAACTAAATAATTAAAAAAGAAGATTGTTATAAATAATGCCAAAGGTATACTATTTTTAGTATTACTTTGTAACTCACTAACTCTAATATTAATTAACATTAAAATAAACAGAAATAATATAGAGACTGCTCCTATATATACTATTAAATAAGATAAACCTATAAAATTTAAACCTAATAATATTAAATAAGATGATACACTCCCAAATAATCCTATTAAAAACAGAACAGATACTATCGGATTTTTACTTACTATTGTTAAAATCGCACATAATATTGCAAATATAGATACAATATCTAAAGCTCCTGTTTTAAACCCACTAGTATATATTTCATCTATGATAAATAAATTTGTCATTTTATTATTAAATATTTTACCCTAATATAAGGAAAATTTTACAAGACTAAATTTAGCCCGCCTTAGGTAGTCCTTAGCGAACTAGCGAAGCCAGCGAAGCAGGACTACCTAAGCCTACATGCCTTACTTTTAGCTTTATATTGCAAAGCGCAAAGCGCAAAGCGCAAAGCGCAAAGCGCAAAGCGACTTGTTATGTTCTAGCCAGGCTGGCTACGCAGAAGTAAGGGTTGCAGGCTACGCAGCCAAGTAGTATGCACGCGGAAAGAAGACGACTCGAACGCCTAAATGTTTTCACACAATATTTAGCAAATATCTTGCCCTACCTATGGCTACCTTTCCTATTGTTATTAGCTCTGCCTTGCCCACTAAAAGAATATTCCTGGCTAGGCATACTTTTGATCCCTTACTTAGCGAAGCAGCGAACCCTATTTTATAGAACCCTCTTTTATAGAACCCTACGAATGCTTTGCACAAGAAAGTAAAAAGTAAAAGTAAGGGATAAAGCCTATAGCTAGTAATCTAACTAACTGTCGAAATCCAAGTCGGCATCGAACCGACATCCCTTTTCGTGACAGGAAAGTCTTTACCAATTAAGCTATTAGTTCTATATTTATTATCTTTACGGTTAGTCGGAATCGAAACCAATATCATCTATTTGGAAGACAGTAACTTCACCATTAAAATGATAACCGTTTGAATATTTTTTTTTATTTTCATTACATTTCTATTATATCCATAGTATAATCCAATTGAGGATGGTATATAAACCATCCTCAAATATAATTCAATTGATGATGTTTATAAAACATCATCCATAAAGTAATAATATTCATAAATACAAGTAGTATTTACCAATTAAAAACCAAAGTCAATAGAGCATCCCACATTTCTAGCTGGTCTGTTAGAAATTAAAATTATGAAATTTTATAAAATTTCATCCATAAAGTCACAATATTCATAAATACAAGTAGTATTTTCCAATTCAATTACAAAATCAATTGGGACTTCCCTCATTTCTAGATGGTCTGTTAGAAAATTCCACTTCATTAACCATAGTTTTTAATGAACCAGATGAGGAAGGACCATCTCCTCCTGCAGAAGTACTAGGTCCACCTCCACCTGAAAATCCACTAGGCCCACCTTTACCGTTATCGTTCTCGTCATTTGAATCTGAGATGTCTTGACGCTTATTTGGACCTAATTCAGTATCAGAAGCTTTTCTCTTACCAGATGTTACAGGGATATTGGATTCAGCTTCAGCTTCAGCATCAGTTTGAGCTTTGGCTTCAGCTTCAGCTTCAGCTTCAGCTTGAGCTTTGGCTTCAGCTTCAGCTTGATCTTGAGCTTCATTATATTCTTCAATATCTTGGAACTCATCTTCTAACTCTTCTTCTAATTGTTTTAAGGCTTTCATATCTTCCTCATCAGAAGAACTATGTCTAAAGAATTCAGGATAATCTGCTTTTATCTCCTCTTTAGCTTCATCATCTCCCCTTATAGCCCATTTTAATTTTTCCAGATCTTCATCTAAACGTTCAAGTTCATTAGTTGTACCATCATAAACTACCTCTTTATTTGGCACGTCGTCTTCTGAATCTTCTGGGTATTCATCAGGCTTATTACGGCTCTCGCCTTTGTTTAGCCCCGAAGAACTTTCACTTTCATTTTCACTTTGTGGATTAGAAGTCTTTTTTGGCTTATTTTCCTTATTTGGATCATTATTTTGATCATCATTTTGGTTATTGTTCTCCTTATACCCCATACTTTCAGCAATGGACTTGGCCTCCTTTGAAGTTTTAGCTAACATAATTGGACTGTTTGTCATAAATAAAATATAATTGCCTAATTCATAGGTCTTCTTAATCAATAATTAAAATTTGACTATTTTTTATAAAAGTTATTACTCAATTCATTCAATATATATTTCTTTACTAATCCACAGCCTTAAGACAGAAAAGAAATATGTATAAAACTTTTTTTATTTTCATGGCTTTCACTTTTCAATATTTAAATAAGAAAAAAAGAAAACAAGAAAACTTAATATTATAATATTATTATAAAAAACATGCCAAAAGTAAAGGTTTCAAATTTATACAAATTATTATTTTTATAAAAAATAATAATTTGTATAAACGTTCTGCATCATCAAAAAAAAAAAATCATAAATATCTTTTATTGACGACTTCAAGGTTCTCCCTTCATAGGGCATAGGGAGGCCTTTGCAAATTAGGATTTATGCACAGACACCCTTTTAATTGCCTGATTGCCAGATTGGCTGATTTCCTAATTGCCTTAATTGATGTCTTAATTGATGTCTTTTTTCGGTAATGGGTAAAGAGGTAAGCAAAGTATTGTAAAGTACTAGTATTAATACACAAGTAAACTAATAAAACTGCTACTAAATTTAAATACTTGAAAATACATTACAGAGTAATATAATTACTCTGTAATATAATGCAGATAATTATTCCCGATTTTGCCCGCTACACCCTTTACCCGGTGCTTAGCTTTACATTTGTACTGCCCTTACTTGTGTTTAGCTTTGCACTTTTATTACCTTTGATATCTGTCTGATTTGAACAAACATATTAGGATAAATCGATAAATCCTTTGTATTACCCATTATACTAAGATACCCCTTTTTTCTTACTAATTTTATGTCTAGCTTACCCGACTTACTTTTTCTTTTAAAAATGTATAGCTTCGCAGCTTCGCAGCTTCGCAGCTTCGCAGCTTCGCAGCTTCACAGATATTTTTTTTTTTTATTATTCATTACATTTCTAAATGTACCATATATATAAAAATGATATATATTTATATATATCATTTTTATTAAATCTTATTCTTCTATGAAATAAGCGAAGCTTATTTCATAGAAGCAGCAAAGCCTTATTTCATAGAAGCATTCGCACAAAAGATTCAATTATCTTTTACTTAACTTTTCTCTTTCTTTGCGAAGCCAACTATGGTAGTAGCTTTAAATCTCTTAAATACTTATTTAGAAGAACTAGTATTTATATATTTTGCAGTATTTTCTACTAAACTAACAAAAGGTACTATAATTAAGAAGTATGAGAAATATAAAACAGTCGAGATTTGTCCTAATTCTATAAACGGAGATTCCACATGTTTAGCTCCTAATTGCATTAATATTAAGAAATTAGCTACAAATACATAGAAGAATACTTTACTTAATGGTCTAAATTGGTAACCTTTAGATTCACCTAAATCTGTATAAGGTAATATTAATATAATTAATATAGCACTAAACATAGCAAGAACTCCTAATAATTTATTAGGTATAGATCTTAATATAGCGTAGAAAGGTAATAAATATCATTCTGGAACTATAGCAGCTGGTGTTTGCATAGGGTTAGCCATTATATAGTTATCACTATCTCCTAATACATTAGGCATGAAGAATACAAATAGGCTTAATCCAAATACAAACATAAATATAGTAATTAAGTCTTTAAATAAATAGTAAGGAGCAAAAGGTATTCTGTCGTAATTTCCAGAAATACCTAATGGGTTACTTGATCCTACTGTGTCATGTAAAGCGATTAAATGCATTAAAACTAATGCAGCTAATACGAATGGTAATACAAAGTGTAAAGCAAAGAATCTGTTTAAAGTAGCGTTATTAACAGAGCATGTGTGTTGGTAGTCACCATAATTCAAAATTAGAATTACTCTCACTACACTCAATAAATTTCTTTATTGATCGGACTATATCTTAATCTTTTTAATAATTTGATGGTATATTTATTTTTTGAGAATATCTAGAGATTGTACGTAATTGCTTTATTCATAATATATATTGTAATTTTTTATAGCCTAATAATTTAACTGGTGATTTATCTAAAAATTTAATAATATTTTCTATTGATCTTACACTCGTAACTTTTAATTTAGAGTTATTTGTTTTATCTAAATAAATAGCTACAGTAAAAGATAAATATTTACGTATAGCAGAGATAATAATATCACCATTTGTTTGACTTATTTCAAAACTTGCTATCAAATAATTGTCTAAAGAGCTAGATTTATAAATACTAAAGCAACCTTCTGCTTCTATAAATCCTACCAATCAAGCAGGGAAATAATATGCACTGATTATGGATTTAATATCATTTAAAGGCTCATTACTTCTAGTATATTCCTCTAAATCTTTAGAATAAATTATACCTGAAACTAAAGCATTTCTAAATCTTAAATAATCATATTGTTTATTAGAAAACATAGGGTACTTATCGAAAATAGGTAATATAAAATTAATTAAATGATTTTTGTCTCTAATTCTTAAAGATATCATTTGGCAACTATCACCTCTTTTTCTAATTCTTACAATTCCTACTCCTAATAAACTTTTTAATTTATATATAAGTTTAGCATCTCTAATGGATAATTCTATGCCCAACTCATATGTTAAATATTTTCCTTTCTTGGTTATTGAAAAGAATCCATCACCTTCAAATAAACCTACAACATAAGCGTAGGTAAGATCTCCTGCATGTAGTCTCTGAGAGGCTTCTGAAGTAGAAATACTTCTCACCCCGGCTGATTGTCTCCATGTCATTGCAATTTTTACGCTAATAATTAGTAAAATAACTAAGAATAAATCGTATGCAAATCCTAATATGGGAGATTTTCCAGCATTAAGCAGAATTTTTAACAATATGTTACCATACTGTGGTCCATCTGTATATAAACCTCCTCAAACGACAATTAAGAGCTTGCGCCTCGTATAACATTTAAATTATACCTTACTTTGTTTACAAAGTATTTAGACTATATCTTAAACCTAAAGATTAGGTTTTGGGGGTATCGTGTCGAGCTTATTGTTGGTATTACTCACTCGTTAGTCGTTGAACGCTTTTAATCCTTTAAATTATACCGAATTAAATTCCGCTACAAATAATCTAATAAACCGGAGGATGTTTATTAAATGTTCTTGTAATTTTCCCCATTTGCCTCTAAAACATTACTGCTTTAAGGAGCCCTACGTAGTACGTAGTATACAGTTATTAATTTATTATTTATATTATTATATTTTCTTTAAGAGGGATAATTTAATTTATTATACCGGGAACTAACACGCAAATTATTAAGTCAGGTTGCATATTGAATATACTTTAATCCTATTAAAGGATGTAAACCTGAAAATGAAAAAAAAAATTTATAACTTTTTGTATATCAGCTTTAGAACTAACACCGAATTGACTAAAATTATTTGTGGTATTTATTTTTCTATCTGTATTAAAGATTAATTTAAATGCTTCAAATAAATTAGTATGTAATCTCTGTTTTAGTTGATAACAACCATCATTATTGCATTTTATAAAAAAAGAACCTTCTGAACATGTAAATCCTACAATTCAATTTTTAAAAAAATGTAATAATGTATAATCAGCAGGATTATCCGGTAACTTAAAAATAGTAGGAATAGATGAAGGTATTTCATTATACATCTTAATATCTTTTTCTAATATATACATAGATAAATTAAATTGATCTATTCTAGTATCAGTTAAGAAAAAAATATTATGGTACAATAATAAAGGAAATAATACTTCTTGCAGATCAGTTCTATTAATTACTAATTTACAAGTTGGACTTCTTAAATCTTTATAAATATTTATCTTACCTAATTTTAAGACAGAATGAATATATTCTAAAGTAGATAAATCATCTAAATGTAACGATATAACTAATTTAATTGCTATATATCCTTTTGGTGTTTTAGTTATTTGAAAATAACCATCTCCATCTATTAGTCCTACAAGAAAACTTAAAAATGATGAAGGAATTGATAAGTATTCTTCTTTATTCATTCTTAAAGCTTTATTACTTTTTTTCAAAGCATTTTTATTTACAATACCTATAGTAGGTAAAGAAATGCTTTTAATTTGCTGATAACATAACGGTACTAAAGAAAAATAATAACGATCATTTCTAAATTAATAATTACTGTATTGTTTGTTGACTCAACGATATCTTGTCCAATTCAAGGGATAACACTCATAAGGTTAGTAATAACTGTAGCAGCTCATAAATATCGCTCCAAAGGGTAAAACATAACCCAGGAAACCTATTCCCATCATAGCTACAAGTATAATAGTACCTATAACTCAAACTAATGTTCTAGGAGCTCTGTAAGAACCGTAGTATAGACCACGACCTACGTGTAAATAAACTAAGAAGAAGAAAGCCGAAGCTGTATTACTATGTAAATATCTTATTAATCATCCATTGTTAACATCTCTCATAATATGTTCTACAGAGTTAAATGCTTCTGCAATACTTGGGTTATAGTGCATGGCTAAAGTTACTCCTGTAACTATTTGTATACCTAAACAGACTGCAAGTAAAGAACCGAAATTTCAAAGATAGCTAATATTTGTAGGTTGTGATGTATCTATAAGATACGAATTAGCTAATTTTAATAAAGGATGACTTTTTAAAATTCTCATTTTTTATTTGTAAAATTTTTTGTGTTTAAGGTAATAGGGCTACGGTACCCTGAACTGTCTATCAGTCCATTAATTAATAATTTGAAAATAGATTTCTTTTTTGTGCAAAGCATGCAAAGCATAAATAATACACTATTAATTTGCTATTCCTTTAATTAAAAATAGGAAATAAGAGTAATCATCTCTGTTACTGTTACCTAACTATAATGTAGTATATACAATTAAATTATGGGGCCGACCAAGTCGGCCACTAATAACGATATGGTTAAACAATGAGCTTCGCTCACTTGCTTCTAACGAAGTAGGCGAAGCACGCTAGCAAAAGCCAAAGCAAAACCAAATTAACATCTTATTGATGTCCTAGGCTAATTTGGTATCCAACCGAACATACAGGCTTACTCCTAATCCTTGCTACTTAGTTTTGATCCCCTGTGCTTGTTAGCGAAGCGCGAAGCCGAAATAGGCTACTTTGCGAAGCATGCGAAGCCGAAATAGGCTTCGCGCTTCTTTGCGAAGCATGCGAAGCCGAAATAAAAGAGAATAAATAAGTCGGATAGAGAGTTACCTAGGTTAGGGTCTATTGGATTCGAACCAATATCGTAATGATTAAAAGTCATATGTATTACCATTATACTAAAACCCCTTAAATTAAAACCCCTTTTTTGTTTATATTTTTAAATGTTATAAATAACTAGTCATTAGACACTAGCCACTGCCCAGTAGCCAGTACCTAGTACCGATTAACCACTACATTATGATCAATCCACTTGTTCAAAATTTATTTGTCTTAATATAGATGAAGTCTGAATAGAATAGGCTACTCTTATAGCATCTGTAATAGTAACTGTTGGATTTCTATCCATATAGCTTTTAGCTGTAGTTCAAGGACTTCTGTACAGAGAATTACTTAAACCTACCTCATTCGGCTTGTATAACCTGTTAACATCTGCATTAGCAGATTCATACACACCTTCACTCATTTTGATTACAATAGGCTTACCAAGCATAGCATCAGTTATATAATAAGGATTATATTTTATATGACAATCCTCGGACATTTCTATAAAAACTACATCTTGATTATATCAATCCTGAACTACTGCAGGCTTAATATTTTTTTTTAATATTAAAAAAAGAATAGTACTCTTGAGAATAGTCACCATGCTCCGCACTCATATATTTTACTGATGAAAGTATAACACGGCCTTTTAAATCCCCCCATGTATCATTTATAGTAGTCTGTAGTAACGTATCAAAATACTTAAAATTATGGTGTTCGAATAAAGGTATAGTAAATTTTACGGTTGAAAACGGAAAAGGAACAAAATTTTCCGGTTGTGTTCGCATATCAGAGAAATCCGGTAAAAGATAGATAAATTGCATAGGAAGTATAGCATTATCTTCCGCCCTACGTATAAATGCAATACGGTCCTCAAAAAGTCACGACTTTTGATATACGAACTCTAAGCAATTAATCTCGTTACGAGTTAATCTCTTGTTAAGCAATTTATGTTTAACATCTTTACCATCCATCATCTTAAGTACTTCAGTCTTGGAAGACCGAGCTATATTAGTCAACTCCCCCTCCAGGTTATTAGCTCTAAGGTGAAGATCTCTGTTTAAGAAATGGGTTTTTCACTCCCCATTTGTCTCATTACAAAGCACAGGGCTTACAGATCAATTTAAAATTGTTTTATAACAAATATTAAGTTTTTCAAAAAAACAATCAATAAATTGAGTTTTAAAAAAGTCAAAAAGAATGAATCTCGCTGTCAACAGTTCAATA
>JAUGSI010000018.1:0-22778 GCA_030770045.1 Colletotrichum brevisporum
TTAGTGGGTTTAAAAAACTTACTCAAGCTTTTGAAAAAAGAAGAAGAAGAAATAAATAAAGAAATAAAAAAAGGAGAATATTATAAAAATAATAAAGATCAATATGAAAAAGAGAGCTGAATAGAAAAGAAAAACATGTAGAAGAGGTTAGAGAATGTAGACAAGAGAAACAAAATATAAAAACAATTTTAGTTCTAATTTAGAAAAACTAGTGAAATGGTAGAAGATTTACTTAATGAAACGGTCCTGATTATACTGGAGGTGATGATTAGATTTAATATCTGATACATTATAGTAGCACCTTTCGCGTTAGTTTAGTCTACGAATACTTCGTAGACTTAATAGCTTACCATTCGAATTATAATATAAAGGTTAAAGCATAGTAGTCGCATATTATGGAACCAAGCCTCCGACGGCTTCGCTGCTTCGCTGCTTTACTGACGAAGTATGCCTGCTGCGGAAATAATTAGATTAAAATATTGGTCAAATTCTAAAACTTGGGTTTATGCTATGATGTCTATTGGAATATTAGGATTCATAGTTTGAAGTTGTATATTGATGGCTTCACCTTATAGTGATATAAGGAATATAATTAATTTCGCTATATGCTGGAACAGTTTAGTGTTAATTAGTACCTTGTATGGTAAAAATCTAATTAGCTATACTCAATCAGCAGACAATCTGTCCCTGTATTCTGTAGCCGAAGCTTCGACTTCGGTTAAAAAAGATAACAAACAGAGTGTCTCAGAGCCTATGTGAAACATCTTTTTTCGCTTTTTCATGCTTATTATAATCAGCTATTTAAAAATAGAAACCATCTTTCTGATGAATGGTTAACTTGATTTATCGGGTTTGCAGAAGGAGATGGAGCTATTCAAACTTATGATGAAGGTAAAAGAGTGCGTTTTGTTCTTACTCAAAAAGAAAGTGATATACTTCATAAAATACAATACAAATTTAACATTGGTGTAGTTAAACATTTCCCTGCGGAAATAGGAAAAAGTCTTGCTTCGCAGGCAGGCGGAGCTAACAAAAACAATGGTTTTTATAGATGAATGGTTGATAATCCTTCACATATATTACTTTTAGCTTTTTTTATTTAATGGAAATTTAGCTCAAAACCATAGAATAAAGCAACTAGCTCTATGAGTTAATGCTTTAAATAATCAATTTTAGTTCTGAAACTATAAAGTTAAACAATATTCCTGTTTCGGTTACACTACAGGATGGCTGATTATCCGGGTTTACTGATGCTGAAGGATGTTTTAATGTATCTATTACAGGAAACTCTAGATATATATTAGGTCATGTTATAAAAAAATGCGTTATATATTAGACCAAAAGATATTTTTATACTAAATAAAATATACGAATTATTTGGATTTGGAAAAGTAACATTAAGATCTGGTACTGATGATGTGTATCGTTATACAGTTACTGGATTTAAAGTGTTAAATGATGTAATAGCATACTTTAAGTTATTTCCATTACAAACTAAAAGCTCTTTCTTTTGAAAAATGATTAACTGTTCATAACCAAGTGTCTAATAAATTACATTTAACTGAAGAAGGATTATCACAAGTAAGAACTTTACAAAACAAATCAATTTAAATAATAGTATAGCAAATAAAACAAGGAAGACCCAAAAGATGAAGATATAGTCCGATACTTTTTGTGAAAGAAGCATACTCTACCCTTTGGGGTCGGCGAAGCATGGCAAGCTTGCGCCTTGTATGGGTAAATATAAAATATTTATTAACAGTTTTGCATCCTTAATACGGTTGGTTTAGACGTAGATACAAGAGCATACTTTCTGGCTGCTACTTTAATTATTGCAGTTCCTACAGGAATTAAAATATTCTCATGATTAGCTACATCATACGGAGGATCTATAAAATTAACTCCTTCTATGTTATTCGCTTTAGGATTTGTATTTATGTTTACAATAGGAGGGTTAATAAACCACTTAGCTCTCCCTTTAAAGATCACTATATGCTGGGAAGTTCTGACAATTATACTACTAGGATTCTTAAGTTCAGTAAAAATGTATAATTTTGAACAATCAGCAGGAAACCAACGGGTATTTAATACCTTAGTAGGATCCTCAGAGACTACACGTGATCCTCGTGATTTATTTACGAGAAGATATAGTCCATGAAATAATAATTTATTAAATCATTCCTATAATAGTTTTAATTTTAAGAATACTATTGTTCGCCGTTACTCTACTTCTAATAATAAAAGGAATATAACACCCAAAATTTAGTAGGCTGGCGGAGCCCAGCCTCCTTTAAGCTGGCGGAGTGTGTTAATTTAAAACAAGATAGACTTTCTATATTAATACAACTAAAAAAGAGATCGAGTGTTTACTGTTTAATAAATATATCGCGGTCATTCTTATGTAGGTAGTTCTATTAATTTAGCTTCTAGAATGAAAAACTATCTTAATAATACTTTTTTAAAAGCTAGACAAAATGCAAATATGCCCATTGTAAAAGCTCTACTTAAATATGATCAATCTAATTTTACTCTACATATTTTAGAATATGTAGAACCCAAATACTTAACGGTTAGAGAAACTTATTATATAACGTCAATGATGCCTTATTATAACGTATTAAAACAGGGTTATTCTTCTTTAGGTTATAAACATACAGAAGGGCCAACAATTATTATCTAAATTAATAATAGGGTTCATAGTGATATAACTAAGAGTTTAATATCAAAAGCTTTAACGGGTAAAAATAATCCTTTTTACAACAAAGTCATTCGACAGAAAGTATAGTAAGAATTATGACTAAATCAGCTTACCCTGTTTATGTTTATAATTCTGCAAAAAATTATTAGTTATTTTCCCTTCTGTTTCAACTTCCTTTAAATTAATTCAATCAAATCATTCCACAATTGTTGAAGCTATAAAAGAGCAAACCATATTTAGAGGAGAATGGTATTTTACCAATCTGCCTTATAATATAGAAGATACCCCTATTTATAGCTAATTGAACTTTAAAGAGTGTGACGAATTAATATTAAATATAAATAATAACAGTCATATTAAAAAAGCAGTATTTGTGTATGATATTAATACAAAAATTTCTTGTGTAAATATGGAGGAGTAGCGGTCGCACAGAAAGCTTTAAATATAAGCCATAGTACAATAAAAAAATATGCTAAAATAGAGGTAGCTATAATAGTTACATATTTAGCTATGAAGATTAAATGATGGCTGCGCAAGCTAAAGCTCTTAAATTTTTGTTCTACCGTAAGTGGTGTAGTTTTAGCTAACGCATCTCTTGATATAGCTTTCCACGATACTTACTACGTAGTAACTCAAATGGAGCCTGAATAGTACATCTTCTTTTAAGTACTATTTTGCAACTGACTATATGCTGGAAACTGTATTATCTGCATATTGTTTACTATTGTTATACGGCTTATCTTTATAAATTAGATGTTAGTAAGAATATTTTTCTTTTAAATAGTCAAAATAACAATATTGCAATAAGTTCACAACTTATGAATGCACAATCAACTGAAAACTGTAAAAGTTCTCAGAGACTACACGTCAGTTATCTGATACTGAAGAGTATAAATTTTAATTGATTCTAGAGTATAATAGATGAAGATGATATTTTGATGTTAGATAAATTCTACGAGCGCTGCAAAGCAGCAGCGCCATAAACAAGAGTTCTTAAACAAATAAGAATAAAATTACATAACAGAGATATTAGAATTTTAACACGCATACAAAATTATTTACATATAGGTAGAATTAAAATTAGATAAAAATAACCTTATTCGTATATATAAGTATCTCGAGCACCAGATATGAAATATATTTTAGAACGTATTAATGGATTAATCAGACTTAAAGTACCTGGTTTTAAAGAAGCTTGTTCTTTATACAATATAGATTATATTGAAGCTGATTATAATATAAAATTATATGATTCATATTATGCAGGTTTAATAGATACTGACGGTTCTATAGTATTTAATTATTCAGGAAATAGAATAGAATGTAATTTAGAATTCCAATATAATGAATACACATCTAAATTAAACTTTGATAATACTGTATTAAATTGCAAGCCTTTTATTATTAAACGTAATAAATCTTCAAGTTCAGGATTAAATAAAAAGTTTATATCTATCGCATTTAAATTTCAAAATGTTAATAATATGCTATTTATATATGATTATTTTATGCATAATAGATTATATTCGGATATTAAATTTTATAGAGTAACTAAGATTAAATCTTTTATAGAAATTAGAAAATACAAAACATATCCTAAACATAGTGCAGAGCACAAAATATATTCAAGCTTTATAATTGATTGAATTAAATATGAAAATCCATTATGATATAAAATTCCTTTTGTAAAAAATTATTTAGTGGCCTCTCCTTTTAGTCCCTCTGCTAAGCAGGAAGGAGGAGTCCCCATAAATGATAAATAGTATATTTATTACAGATAAAAGATATAGTCAAAAGCCAAAATATATATAAAGTTAAATTTTAAGGTTTAAATAAACTAATAATATTTTGGCTTTATGCATATTTTGACTTTTTTTAGTTTATTTTGTTTATTCATTTTTTGATTAAATGAAGCTTGTCCAGCCCTTCCAGGGCTACTGAATATTATTTATTATTGATTTTGAAGATTTTTTTTTTGTTTAGTGTTTGGTATGTATATAAAAAATCCCATATTAATTATAATAATTAATTTAAATATTAGTATATATGTTAAATTAGGTTTTATAATTTTATTGTCTATGGGATTAGGGTTTATATGTATATGCTTATTTAAGGCTTTAAATTATTCTATATATTGCGTATATAATAGTATTAAAAATCCGTCCGGGGGATGAGGAGAAAATAAGTTATACCGAACATTAAAAGCAAGTATGGGTTATATAGGTATATTATGGGTATTACCTATTAGTGAATGTAATAATGTCACTAGTATATGGTGAGCAAAACTAGCGTTAGAAATTCAACATGAAACTAGAACTATTTATAACGTCATTAATAAACTAGATATGGAAAAACCTCTTGCATCAGGTGCATTAGATTAGATGGGTTTCATTCCTATTTTTTAGATAAATATAGAGAAGCTATGTTCTATGATAGAATTGCTCGTAAAAATCAATATAGAACTATGATTCTTGGAACTCCTGAATTTACTGTTAATGACAGTGATTCTTTTCCTAGTTCTTCTGTTGATTCTTTACCTAGTTCTCCTGTTGATTCATTTTAAATTTAATCTTCAATTTCAAATATATAATACTGGCTGCCAAGGGCGAAGCAAGTCTGCACCTGCGGTAAATTAAAATAAAGCATTTCCACTACGTTTTAAGTATGGGAGCTGTTTTTGCAATGTTTAGTGGTTGATACTACTGAATACCTAAAATATTAGGTTTAAATTATAACATCGTTTTAGCTAAAATTCAATTCTGAGTTTTATTTATAGGGGTTAATTTAACATTCTTCCCACAACATTTCTTAGGATTACAAGGAATGCCTAGACGTATTAGTGACTACCCTGATGCTTTTGCAGGATGAAATTTAATTAGTAGTTTTGGTTCTATTGTTAGCGTAGTAGCTGCATGATTATTCTTATACGTAGTATACAAACAATTAGTAGAAGGAAAAGTTGCAAGCAGAAATCCTTGATTATCTGTACAATATTACACAGATACTTTACAAGCTCTTTTAACAAGTTATCCTAGTTTAGAATGAGCATTAAGTAGTCCACCTAAACCTTATGCTTTGTAAGTTTACCATTACAAAGTGGGTATTAATATATTAATAATTTAAGGCAGCGAAGCAAGCCTTAAATATTAAAGTAGCTTAACAGCTAAAAGTCTCATTAGCTCAATGGTAGAGCAGAATACTTCTAATATTCTGATTTTAGTTCGAATCTGGAATGAGATAAATCCAGGTAGCGATTCAGTCGCTACCGGGTATACTTAGCTTTGCAGGCTTCTAGCTAAGCAAAGCTAGAAGCCTGCCGGGTTGTTTTATCCCTTACTTTGTAACAAAGTAAAAGAAGGGATAAACCAGCCGTACTACTACGTACTACGTACTACGTACTACGTACTACGTACTAGTACTCCCTTTTAAATAGGATTATGTTAGGTTAATATACTAATGAAAAAATTTAACGCCTAATTTTTTAGGAATATTTTTATGGATTATTTATTTATATAATGCTTTAATAAATTTATTATTAAGTAATTATAATACAAAATCCTTATTTTAACAAATAAATGTATTATACTTCAACTCTTTTATCTGTATTAGAGGTAATCTTATTAATGTTGCCTGCTTTATTAGCAGTAGCCTATGTTACAGTAGCCGAAAGAAAAACTATGGCAAGTATGCAAAGAAGATTAGGGCCAAATGCTGTAGGTTATTATGGATTATTACAAGCTTTTGCGGATGCTTTAAAATTAATTTTAAAAGAATATGTTGCACCTACACAAGCTAATACTATATTATTTTCTTGGGACCGTTACTGGCTTTCTCTTTATTAGGTTATGGAGTTATACCTTATGGACCAGGTTTAACTTTAAATGACTTAGAGTTAGGTATATTATATATGTTAGCTGTTTCATCATTAGCTACTTACGGTATTTTATTAGCGGGATGAAGTGCTAATAGTAAATATGCTTTTTTAGGTTCTCTTAGAAGTACAGCCCAATTAATTAGTTATGAATTAGTTTTAAGTTCAGCTATACTTTTAATTATCATGATAACTAGTAGTCTTAATTTAAATATAAATATACAGAAAACAAAAAAGCTGTATTTAGTATTGCCATATTTCCTATTTTCTTAATATTTTTTATAGGTTCTGTAGCAGAAACTAATAGAGCTCCATTTGATTTAGCAGAGGCTGAATCTGAACTAGTTAGTGGATTTATGACAGAACACGCTGCAGTTGTATTCGTTTTTTTCTTCTTAGCTGAATATGGTAGTATTTTATTAATGTGTATATTAACAAGTATACTGTTTTTAGGTGGTTATTTATTAGGATTTAATCTATTATATTGATTTAACTTTATAAATAATTTAGGAGCTTATGTATTTGATATAGATTGAGTAATGTCTGCAGAATATAATAGCATGAAAAATATTGTTAGTACTTTTGCTGAAAGTGGTCTATGATATAGTCTTATTTTAGGTATTAAAAGTTCTCTTTTAGTTTTCATATTTATATGAGTAAGAGCTTCATTCCCTAGAATACGTTTTGACCAATTAATGTCATTCTGTTGAACAGTATTATTACCTTTATTATTTGCTTTTATTATATTATTACCTTCTACTTTATATGCATTCGATATCTTTGTAATAAATATAACTATATAATATATATTATATTTTTGCTGCTGGCTACTATGAAATAAGAAGTATGCCAGCCAGCGCTGACTACGTATACGTAGTAGTCAGCAAAGAGTACTTATTTATCTTTGTTTGCTCTACGTAGTAGACTACGTCTACGTAGACGTAGACGTAGTCGGCGCAAGCTCTTGATGCTGGCGGCGGCGTATTTTTTGCCGGTAATCCTCGCGGTCTTAGTTAACACTGCGTACTGCGGCGGCGTAGCCGCCGCCACACAAACACTGCGGCGGCGTAGCCGCCGCCACATAAATACTGCGGCGGCGTAGACGCCGCCACATAAACACAAACACAAGTAGGCTTTAAGGCTTTAAACAAAATCATCATAATTTCCTATTATGATACTAAGTTATGAATTTTAAATTAGATGAAAATAATCATAAAAATAAATGAAATCAATTAAACTTAAAAATCAAAATCGAAAATGTAGAAAAAATTTTAGAAAAAATTTTTATAAAAATTTTTCTACATCTCAGAAGTATTCAATAAAAAAATCTTTTGTAAACAAGATCATAGAGGATATAAAGGCTAATAATAATACTAAACCCTCTTTTAAACACCCAGGGTATCCTAGTTTTGCTGATTTAGCTGATCAATGTAGAAATAAAGAACAATTTGAACAGCTTCTAGAAAGATGAAATAAGTATTCTATACAGCCACAACTTGAGCAGCATCATGAGGAAGTTACTAATAAATTACTCCTAAAATACGCGGAAAACCATCAAGGAGGTTTCATCTCAAGTACTAAGGGAGGTTATAAAAAAAGAACAATCTAAATTAGATTATTATGGACCCAAGGGTAGTGAGGATTATCCTTTTGTAAATAAAGAAGAGGCTAGATGGTGTGAAAAATTAGACGACCGTGCTTTTAAGCACGGGGGAGATTTGCCTAATTCTCCTGTTAGTTATGATTCAGCCCTAGACGCCGCCCCTGGTACTCCTTCTGTTAGATCTTCTCCTTCGGTACGTAGTAATAAGGAAGAGTCGTCTGAATTTTCAGACAGCAGTCAGTCTGAATATTATTCAAGCGATACTAATGATGAAAATTCACATAACAGTCAGGATCAAAATTCTAACCATAGTGCTCAATCCTCATCTAACGGAGATCAATCTAATAAACGTCCCTTATCATCATATAATGATGAAAATCCTTCCAAAAAATTGGATGCCAAACAGTCACCTTTAGATTATGTATTGGAAAAACAATCTACTGAGATGCCTGATATTATGGATTCAGATGGTGGGGATTAACAATCTACTGAGATGCCTGATATTATGGATTCAGATGGTGGGGATTAACTATTTGTGCTTATTTCATAGTAGCCAGAAGTCCCTGCTGTTTCTCTTGCTTACGAAGTTAGCCAGAAGTAAGCTAACTTCTTATTTCGGCTTCGCATGCTTCGCAAAGTAGCCAAGCGGGTTCGCAAACAAGTCACCCGAAGTCTGCACACCAGCCTACTAGTGAAGCGGCCAGTATGGAATACTGCTTGGCTTACTTCTTATTTCGGCTTCGCTAAGTAGCCAAGCAGAAGTAAGGCTGGTCCAATAGACCAATAGCTCAGCTGTGTACGTGTACGTGTACGTATACGTGTACGTCGTTAAATTCAATATGCTTGCTTCGCTATGCTGAATATTGTTCTAGATTTCTACATTGATTAATTACATCATATTCTCTTATTATGATACTAGGTTATGATTTTTAAATTAGATGAAAATTTAAATTTTATTATGTTTCTAACTCTTTTACTTATTATTCCAATTATAGGTATATTTATTATATCTAGTTTGACTTCATATGAAGGCTCTAATTATAATGTAACATTTTATAAAAAAATAGCATTAGTAACTTCTAGTGTAAATATGATTTTATCTTTTATTGTTTATATATTTTTCAATTCAAGTACAAATCAATTCCAATTTGTACAAGAACATTATAATGTTCAATTATTTGATATTTATTTAGGGCTAGACGGTATTTCTATATATTTTGTATTATTAACAACTATAATAATACCTATTGCTTTATTATCTAATTGAAATTCAATAAAAGAAAATGTTAAATTTTATTTAAACACTATATTACTCTTAGAAACATTATTATTAGCCTGTTTCTTAGTATCAGATATATTATTATTCTATATATTTTTCGAAAGTATTTTACCTCCTTTATTTTTATTAATAGGTTTATTTGGATCTAGTAATAAAGTAAGAGCAAGTTATTACTTTTTCTTATATACAGTATGAGGATCTTTATTCTTATTATTAGCTATTTTAGCTATGTATTCTATAATGGGTACAACAGATTTTGATGCGTTATTTAAAACAAACTTTGATTATACTACTCAACTTATATTATTTGGTGCTATCTTTTTAGCATTCGCTGTAAAAACACCTACAATATTTTTAAATAATTGACTATTAAAAGCTCATGTTGAATCACCTTTAGGGGGAAGTATTATATTAGCTGGTATTGTATTAAAATTAAGTTTATACGGTATATTTAGATTAATTTTACCTGTATTACCTGAAGCTACATTAGATCTTACTTTCATAGTTTATACTATTGGTGTTATTACTATAATATATGCAAGCTTTAGTACATTAAGAACTGTAGATGTTAAAGAATTAATCGCCTATAGTTCTGTATCTCATGCAGCTGTATATTTAATAGGTGCATTTAGTAACACAATTCAAGGTATAGAAGGAAGTATTACTTTAGGATTAGCTCACGGATTTGTATCTAGTGGTTTATTTATATGTGCCGGAGGTATATTATACGATAGATCAGGAACTAGAATGATATACTTATATAGAGGTATAGCTCAACTTATGCCTTTATTCTCTATATTATTCTTTATACTATCATTAGGTAATTGTGGAGCTCCTTTAACATTAAATTTTATAGGAGAATTTATGTCTCTTTATGGTATGGTAGAAAAATTACCTTTATTAGGTGTATTAGGTTCTACATCTATAGTATTCTCTGCTGCATATACTATATATATGTTTAATAGAATTACATTTGGAGGTTCTTTCACTAAATTCTTTGAAGAAAATATATTTGATACTACAAAAAGAGAATTTACATTATTATTTATACTAGTTTTATTTACTGTAATACTTGGAATATATCCTTCTTTAATATTAGATAGTTTACATTACTCTGTGGTTAATTTAATTTATAGTTTCTAAATCTTTTCATAGTTTTACGGCTGCGCAAGCTAAAGCTCGAAACTAGCAGGTTCACCCTCACCCTCTTCTAGTTTAATATTAAACATTAATACTGTTAAATTTAAGAAGTATTTTAATATTATAATAATAAAACAAATACCTCAATTAGTACCTTTTATTTTATTAACGAAGTAACATTTGCTTTTGCTATAATTGTATTACTTACTTACGTATTTTTCGAAATATGTATTACCAAGAATAAGTAAGTTTATTTGTAATATCATCTTTTATATCAACATTATTAGATAAATTCACTGGATAATATGCTTAGTCACTGCGTAGTTGGGTGCTATCACCACTAATTGCGGACGCGAGCTGTAGTAAAAAAGACGCCTCCTTTATACTTAGCTGACGGAAGTTAGCCGGCTGGTAAGCCGGCTACGCCAGTACGACAAAGTGCAGCTGGTTTCGCTAAGTAATGAGGGAGGGGTTCTGGCTGACTTCTTGGCTGCTTACTTTGCTAAGGCGGCTGGCCAGCCAGCCAGCCGGCCAGCCAGCGCTGGCGTCTTCTGAAGCAAACCTGTCTTACTTCTGATCCTTTCTATGAGCTTCTATGAAAATAAGGTTCTCGAAATAGGGATTCTATGAAATAGGGTTCGCTAAGTAAAAGTAAGGGATAAAGCGACGTGGTCTAGGCTTCTATGAAATAGGGTTCTATGAAATAAGCTTCTATGAAATATGCTTCGCTAAGTAAAAGTAAGGGATATAGAAGTAAACAAAGCAGGTAAACTCTGACTCAGCCGTGTATTTATTTTTAAAAGGCCTATAAAATATAAAACTTAAAGTATAATATGAATACTTTAAGTTTATACAATTTAAATAAAGAAATCACTAGTCCTTTAACTCAATTTGAAATAAGAGATTTATTAAGTATAGATTTACCTATACTAAGTGATTTACATATATCTATGACAAATATCGGATTATACTTAACAATTGGATTAGTTTTCACATTAGTCTTAAGTATATTAAGTATAAATAATAATAAATTAGTAAGCAATAACTGATCAATTAGTCAAGAATCATTATATGCAACAATACATGGTATAGTAGTAAATCAAATTAATGCCAAAAGTGGTCAAGTATACTTTCCTTTTATTTATACTTTATTTATATTTATATTAATAAATAATTTAATAGGAATGGTTAACCGGAGCCTTTGTATTTTATGATTATTTATCTCAAACATGTTTTGCTTCGCCGAAGTATTAGGATTACCACGCAATCATAACCTGGCATTTCAAATACAATCATATTCTTCTCTTCAGTCAGATAGACAAATAAATATATCTAAGGCTAGTCCTAGATATAGTTTTAACAATAAAAATACCTTTTACCTTAATCCTGATTACATTACAGGATTTGTAGATGGAGAAGGTTGTTTCTCTCTTTCAATATTTAAACAAGATAGAAGCTTAACTGGTTGACAAGTTAAGCCTATTTTTAGTATATCTTTACACAATAAGGATATTAAATTATTAGAAGCTATACAAAGAACTTTTAAAACAGGAAAGATATATAAACATGGAGTTGATTCTATGCAATATCGTGTAAGTTCTTTAAAAAATTTACAAATAATCACAGATCATTTTGATAGTTATCCTTTAATAACTCAAAAGAAAGCAGATTATCTTCTATTTAAACAAGCTATAACTATGATAAAGAATAAAGAGCATTTATCTATAGAAGGTATATTGAAGTTAGTAGGAATTAAAGCTACATTAAACTGAGGTCTATCAGACAAGTTTAAAGAGAGTTTCCCTACTGCTTTTGCAGTAGTGAGACCTTCAGTAACATATAATACTTTAAATGTTAAGATTAAGAACTTAAACTGAATTAGAGGATTTATAGAGGCTGAAGGTAGTTTCCAAGTTATAACTCAAAATAGTAGCAGGGTTAGTTTAAGATTTTCATTAACTCAACATATTAAAGATGAAGTATTGTTAAAGGATATAGTTACTTATCTAAATTGTGGTAGATATTACAAAACACCAACACGTAATGAAGGTCAATTCCTAGTAACAGTTTTTTCAGATATAAATGATAAGTTAATACCTTTCTTAAACGAGTATCCATTATTAGGAACTAAAAAAGAGGATTACCTAGATTTTGTAGAAATAGCCAAACTAATAAAATCTAAAGCTCATTTAAACAATGAAGGGGGCTCCGCAAGAAACAATAAAACTAATTCAAAGTAACATGAATAGAAAGAGAGTAACAATAAAAGAAGAATAAATAAATGTTTAGATAATTGTAATATCATAGATAAATAATAATAAAATACAACAAATTTCACTATATGCTGGAAACTTCTAATGCCTTTTAGGTACCGATTATTACTTCAGCCAATTTCGTAGTTAAAATCTTAAGGATAAAACAATGAACAATCAGCAGGAAACCAAAATAACAAGCCATGTTATGAGTAGGATCCTCAGAGACTACATGTGAAAGATCATTTAACCCTGTTTTACAATAACAATTAAGTGATTAAGATATAGTCCACCACGGCAGTCTATAAGACTTCCCGTGTTGTCCATACAGTTTTGCATCAACTAGCCATTTTGTTTTAACATTTGCTCTTAGTTTCACTATCGTTTTAGGTGCAACTATCTTAGGATTCCAAAAACATGGTTTAAAATTCTTTTCATTATTAGTACCTGCTGGTTGTCCTTTAGCTTTATTACCTTTATTAGTGTTAATAGAATTTATTTCATACTTAGCTAGAAATATTTCTTTAGGACTTAGATTAGCAGCTAACATATTATCAGGTCACATGTTATTACATATATTAGCTGGATTTACTTATAATATTATGACTTCAGGTTTTATATTCTTCTTTTTAGGTTTAGTACCTTTAGCATTTATAATTGCTTTCTCTGGTTTAGAATTAGGTATTGCATTTATACAAGCTCAAGTATTTGTAGTTTTAACCTTGGTTACATAAAGACGGATTAGATTTACATTAATAAATTTAATGTTTACTACCTCAGGCTGCTTTATGACGTAGTCACATACTTCTGATTTCTTCTTACGGCTTCGCGGCTTCGCGAAGTAAAAGTAAGGGATAAAGCAGCCAGGTTCCAGGTACCAGGCTATTAAACAATAAAAAAATAGTAAATGGGTATTAATTTAAGTCTCATTAGCTCAATGGTAGAGCAGAATACTTCTAATATTCTGATTCTAGTTCGAATCTGGAATGAGATAAATCCAGGTAGCGATTCAGTCGCTACCGGGTATACTTAGCGAAGCCGCTAAGCTTCGCGGCATCGCGAAGTAAAAGTAAGGGATAAAGCGACGTGGTCTAGGCTTCGCTGCTTCGCAGCTTCTTAGCGAAGCCGAAATAGGCTTCGCTAAGAAGTACACCGCCTAATATTTATAAAGTACTATATAATATATAATATATAATATATAATATATAAACAAATTTTAATTAATTAAAAAAGGGTTAAAGTTCTCAATTTAATATTTAGAGATAATTAATTATTATACTGAAAAAAGTGGAATATTAGAAAATATCAAAAATTTAAAAAAGGTTACTATATTCTATAGTAGAGGTTTTTATTATAATAAAGCTAAATTATTATAATAAATTATTAAAATAAATTAACTTTGCGGACAAATAAGCCAATACAACTTGTTTTAGGTAGAGGGGACCGATCGATTAGATAGCCAGGAGCCATTCTCTTGCTCCGCTGGCTCCATGTGCTATTTCTTATTCGCGCTTCTTAGCGAAGCATATTTCGGCCCCCGCAAAAAGCCGAAATAAAAGTAGCCAGAAGCCAGCAAAAAATAGATTGATCCATTCCCGTCCCTACTTCGCTAAGCCGGGTAAGCAACCCTTTAGTGCCTTTAGGGAAAAGGGGACAGAAAATAAAGTATCCATGGTCTAAATTAGCTAATAATTACACCTAAAAAAAATAGATTTATCATATAACTAACCTCGCTGTACCCTATACTACTGGTCCTGGCATGTTGCAGGGGTTATTACGTAGTCAGCTGACGAAGCGTAGCCAAGTTATATTAGATTTAATAATCTATTTAAGATACTACCTAAGAAGAGCTTATACCTACCCTAAATAAAAAATAATAGTATGGTTTCATTAGAGATGTAATTGTAGAAAACATAAACATCAAAAAATATATAGATGAGTTTGGTGATGGCTCTGAATGAATGCTGTCCAAATGCTTGACACATGCTAATCGAACGATTAATTTAATGAATAATTTAATTAATAAGTGGTGTACAGGTGAGTATATGATATTTTCACTACCTTGGAGTGAGGGAAATTGAAAAGATCCCTCATATTAATAAAGGCGTATAAACCGCTCTGAGCAGAAAATTAATATCGTCGAGATACTCGGTACACCAATACTGAGGAAAGTAAAGGTAATGCTTTACTTGACTTTATCTCGTAACCGTAACTGAAAGGTTGATCGGTCACATTGGGTCTGAAAAAAGCCCAACGCAAATGTTGTACAGCAGTGGGGAATTTTGGTCAATGGTCTAACGGCTGAACTGGCAATTTGGGTAAACGAAAAGAATTGTAACAACTAAATAAAGTTTTAAGTACGTATTAATAATGATAATATGTATAAAAGTCTTGATTAATTACGTGCCAGCAGTCATGGTAATACGTAGGAGACGAGCATTATTCATATTAAATAGGTTTAAAGGGGTACCCAAACGGTCAAATATCTAAAAAAAGAAGCACTTGACTATTATATGTAAGGAGACCGTACTTGAGGTGGAGAGATTATATCTCCGCGGATACCAAAAGGACTGAAAGGCGTAAGCTGTCTTTTATGGCCAACTGGACGTTGAAGGACGAATAGTATCGGGCAATGAACAGGATTTGACACCCCAGTAGTCTTTTTGCAGACAATGATGAATGTCATGAACTAGGATTATAGGTTTAGTTTTATAAATGAAAATGAAAGTTACCTCACCTCAAGAGTAAGCCGCAAGGCAGAAACTGAAATCACTAGACCGTTTCTGACACAAGTAGTGAAGTATGTTATTTAATTCGATGATCCACGAAAAACCTTACCATAACTTGAATATCTATTTTATAGATACAGGAGTTGCACGGCTGTTTTCAGTTAATGTTGTGAAACTATGGTTTTTCCATGAAATTAACAGAATCCTCATTTATAGAATGATTATAAAGTACTCTCTCCTAAAACTGAAAAGATAAGAAGGAAAGACAAGTCATCATGGCCCTTATGTTGTGGGCTATAGACGTGCCACGTAGTCCTTAACAAAGAGATGCGAAAATGTGAATTTTGAAGCAATCTCAAAAAGAGGATATAAAATATGCAAGGATTGCAGTCTCGAATTCGACTATATGAACGCATACTAAAAGTAATCGTGGAATCACCATACGCTATCTCGGATTGGTACTACACCACTGTCGCATGAGGCGGGGACCACGCAATAAGCCAATTTTCTGTCTGTTTCATGGCTAATAGCTGGTTAAGACATATTCCAGCCATTATTAGCATTTATTGCTTGTAATGCCTACCTTTATTAAAGGTAAATTGAAGCAATAAAATAGATTTAAAATTTATATACGTTAAGCAGCCGAAATAGTGGTTTTAGTGTTGCATCAAGTAAACTTTAAAAGATGTGTATACAAAAAAACAATTAGCTTAAGTTTAACAGCCCATTAAGGTTAACTTACGTAATATGTATTCTTACTTGTTTTAACTATTATTGCAACAGCGTTTCTTTATTTGCGCATTGGTGCAAAAGGGTTGAGCTGTAAACCCAAATTAGCAATTCTCTATTCCGAAGCCTTTGTCTTCCTGCTTTAGCTCACGGTAGAGCATAATAATTGCTACTATGATAGAGGTCTGACTCTTTAAAAGGCTAGTGTCTCAACTCAGGCGATTTATATAGTACTATATTTTATATAGTGCTAGGTTGGATACAAAACCTAAAAAATAGATTTTATTGTTCATCAATTATAAATAAAAATATGACAAATTTAACAGAAGTAATTTTCAACTCTCATTTAGTATCACCATCTCTGAATTTATGTTTAAGTATAAGCGTTTTGTGTAACTTTTAATGGTGCACTTGCTATGCATAACTTTTGAAAAGCGTATATATAATGTTTTATATAAGTATATTTTTAATTATTAGTTCTATGACTTTATATAATTGCTGAGGTGGGGAATCATATTAGCTGTTTCAAAAAAAATTTAGTTTAAAAAAATTTTATGTATCTGAAGGGATTATTCTCGTGCTATTTTTTGAGATGTTCTTCTGCGTTTTAACATCACAGTTGAATTAGAAAATCTAAAGGTATAGATCCTGTTAATCCTTTGAATTACCTTTTCTTAATACAATTATATTATTATTTGCAGGTGCTACAAGGCTTATAAAGCTTAATTAAAAGGAGAGAGCGTTTATATGGAGTTAGTAGCTACAGTATTATTGGCTTGCACACTCCAAGGAATAGACACGTTATTGCGATGGTGCATGGGTTATTTCTTATGCAGGGATTCATGGATTACATGTTTTAATTGGAACTTATTTATAGGGAGTAGGGTTATGAAGAATATAGCTTACCACTTACCATTTAGATTTGAAGGTGGGGATCTTATATTGACATTTTGTTGATAAAATTTGGCTTTTTCTCTATAAATCATTTTATTAATTATCCTAGAGGTAGGTATGCTTTTACCTATGTGAAAAGAACGTTTTATTTTTATTTCGAGGAAAATCTTTATTTTTTAAGAGTAATATACCTTAATTTTTAAAGTGGATAACAAAATTGTTTTGCATTAGTATTGTTGAGCAGCCCATGTCTTCAGACTCTGTCAATGTTGAGTTAATCATTTTTTGTCTCGATTTTTATTAATTTGAAATTATTGTGCCATCAGGTATTACTTTCACATTAATGCTATTTGTTACTTTGTTTCCTTCGAGAAATATTAATGCAACAAAAGACATACAATGAAGTATGTCTTTTGTTAAATTTTAACTTAACATATACAGTGCGAAATGTGTGGCAACTGGGCATTAATGTAAAAATGCATACCTGAGTATAATTAGTTTCTAAAAAATTAAATAAAAAATCGAAGGCTAAAAAAAATAAATTGTTATAACTTTCCATAAATATTGTAAAGTTATCTAGTGGAGCCTTCGAGTCTGCCCCCGAAAACATTACTTTAATACCAAAACCCAATTGTTTAATATCCACTTTAAAAATTAAAGGTATATTACTCTTAAAGGAAAATAAAAATTTTTCCTCGGTAAATAAAACATTCTTTCACATAGATAAAAGCATACCTATACCTATAAACAATACAGGTAATCTAGGACCCTCAGTAATAAATGGATACATAGAGAAAAAGCCAAACAACATCAACAAAATGTCAATATAGAATCCCACCTTCAAATCCTAAATGATGGTTATCTGTTAAGTGGTAAGCATATATTCTTCATAACCCTACTCCTATAAATAAAGTTCCAATTATAACATGTAATCCATGGAATCCTGTACCAAAGAAAAAACATGTACCATATGCACCATCACTAATAGTGAAAGCAGATACAGAATATTCTATTCCTTGGAAGATTGTGAAGACCACAGCTAATAATACTGTAGCTATAGCTCCATATAAAGCTCCAGCTCTTTCTCCTTTAATTAAAGCATGGTGACTATAAGTAATTGTAGCACCACTAGATAATAATATAATTGTATTAAGTAAAGGTAATTCAAAAGGATTAACAGGATCTATACCTTTAGGTGGTCACTGTGCCCCTAATTCAACTGTGGTGGTGTTAAAGGCCATGGAAGAACGCTCAAAAAAAATAGCTACGAAGAATAATCCTTCAGATACTATAAAAAGAATTATACCTAACCAGTCCTTTTGAACAGCTAATGTAGATGATTCCCTAAAAATGTACCCTCAGCAATTATATCTTGCAAATCATAAAGTCATAACTAATAATTAAAAATATACTTATATAAAACATTATATATGCGCTTTCAAAGTTATGTATTAGCAAGTGCACCATTAAAAGTTACACAAAATAAACTTATACTACAGTATAAGGGTCAAGGAGATGATACTAAAAGAAAAGGATGATCTTGAAAATTACTCTGGATAAATTTGTCATATTTTTTATTTATAATGATGAATATTTAAAATTCATTTTTGGTTTTGGGGCTATCTGGTATCAACCTAGCACTATATAAATATAGTACTATATAAATATAGTGCTATCGCCCCTGGTTGAGACACTAGCCTTTAAGAGGAATCGAACCTCTATCATAATATTAACAGTATTATGCTCTACCGTTGAGCTATAAAGACTAGGGAAAATAAGAGAATTTGAACTCTTAAAGCAGAAAATTGCTATTGAGTTTACAGCTCAACCCTTTTGCCAATAAAGGAACTCTTAATGTGTATAAAGAAATAGCCGTTACGCAATAATAGTTACGTAACAAGGTAAGAATACATATTACGTAAGTTAACCTTAATGGGCTGTTGCTAACTTAAGCTAATTGTTTTTTTTGTATACACATCTTTTTAAAGTTTATAACCCCGTGCAACTTCCAATTACACGAACCATATTTCGACTTAACACTAATCAGCGGCACGCATACGAAGAAATCCATTCTAATATTTTAACTTACTTATTGCCTAATTTATACCTTTTATCAAAGGTAGGCATTACAAGCAATAAATGCTAATAATGGCTAGACTATGTCTTAACCAGCTATTAGCCATAAAAAAGCAAATCGAAACAGAAGAGCAAACTTATTGCGTGGTCCCCTTTCAGCATGCGACGAGTGGTTAGTACCAACTGAGATAACATTCACCGTGACATGGTGATTCACGATTACTAGTAATTACTTATTCATATAGTCGTAATCTCTAGACTACAATCCTTGCATATTTTATATCCTCTTTTTGATTAGCTAAAATTCACATTTTCGCATCTCTTTGTTATGACTACGTGGAATGCCCATAGCCCACAACATGGCGGCCATGATGACTTACTTTTCCTTCTTATCTTTTCCTGGTTTTAGGAGAGAGTGCTTTTATAATCATTCTATAAATAAAGCAAAGGATTCTGTTAATTTCATGGAAAAACCATAGTTTCACAACATTAACTGAAAACAGCCGTGCAACTCCTGTATCTATAAAATAGATATTCAAGTTATGGTAAGGTTTTTCGTGGATCATCGAATTAAATAACATACTTCACTACTTGTGTCAGAAACGGTCTAGTGATTTCAGTTTCTGCCTTGCGGCTTTACTCTTGAGGTGAAATGCTTTCATTTTCATTTATAAAACTAAACCTATAATCTAGTTCATGGCATTCATCATTGTCTGCAAAGACTACTGGGGTGTCAAATCCTGTTCGTGCCCGATGCCTTCGTCCTTCAACGTCAGTTATTACATAAAAGACAGCTTACGCCTTTACCAGTCCTTTTGGTATCACAGAATATAATCTCTCCACCTCAAGTACGGTCTCCTTACATATAACTCTAGTCAAGTACTTCTTTTTTTTTAGATATTTTGACCGTTTGGGTACCCTTTAAACCTATTTAATATGAATAATGCTCGTCTCCTACGTATTACCGCGACTGCTGGCACGTAATTGGTCAAGACTTTTATACATATTATCATTATTAATACGTACTTAAAACTTTATTTTAGTTGTTACAATTCTTTTTCGTTTACCCAAATTGCCAGTTCAGCCGTTAGGCCATTGACCAAAATTCCCCACTGCTGTACAACATTTGCGTTGGGCTTTTTTCAGACCCAATGTGACCGATCAACCTTTCAGTTACGGTTACGAGATAAAGTCAAGTAAAGCATTACCTTTACTTTCCTCAGTATTGGTGTACCGAGTATCTCGACGATATTAATTTTCTGCTCAGAGCGGTTTATACGCTCTTATTAATATGAGGGATTCTTTCAATTTCACTCCAAGGTAGTGAAAATATCATATACTTCACCTGTACACCACTTATTAATTAAATTATTCATTAAATTAATCGTTCGATTAGCATGTGTCAAGCATTTTGACAGCATTCATTCAGAGCTATCACCAAACTCATCTATATATTTTTTGATGTTTATGTTTTCACTACATCTCTAATGAAACCATGCTTTTTATTTAGGTAGGTATAAGCTCTTTCTTAGTAGTATCTTAAATAGATTATTAAATCTAATATACTTGGCTGCACGCATACTTCGTCAGCTGACTTTTAGCTAACCCCCCCCGCATGCAGCATGCCAGGACCAGTAGTAGCAGGGTACAGCGAGGGTTAGTTATATGATAAATCTATTTTTTTTAGGTGTAATTATTAGCTAATTTAGACCATGGATACTTTATTTTCTGTCCCTTTCCCCACTAAAGGCACTAAAGGGTTGCTTGCCCGGCTTAGTTAAAGTAGGACGGGAATGGATCAATCTATTTTTTTGCTGGCTTCTGGCTACTTTTATTTCGGCTTTTTTGTAAGGCCGAAATATGCTTCGCTAAGAAGCGCGAATAAGAAATAGCACATGGAGCCAGCGGAGCAAGAGAATGGCTCCTGGCTATCTAATCGATCGGTCCCCTCTTACCTAAAACAAGTTGTATTGGCTTATTTGTCCGCAAAGTTAATTTATTTTAATAATTTATTATAATAATTTAGCTTTATTATAATAAAAACCTCTACTATAGAATATAGTAACCTTTTTTAAATTTTTGATATTTTCTAATATTCCACTTTTTTCAGTATAATAATTAATTATCTCTAAATATTAAATTGAGAACTTTAACCCTTTTTTAATTAATTAAAATTTGTTTATATATTATATATTATATATTATATATTATATAGTACTTTATAAATATTAGGCGGTGTACTTCTTAGCGAAGCCTATTTCGGCTTCGCTAAGAAGCTGCGAAGCAGCGAAGCCTAGACCACGTCGCTTTATCCCTTACTTTTACTTCGCGATGCCGCGAAGCTTAGCGGCTTCGCTAAGTATACCCGGTAGCGACTGAATCGCTACCTGGATTTATCTCATTCCAGATTCGAACTAGAATCAGAATATTAGAAGTATTCTGCTCTACCATTGAGCTAATGAGACTTAAATTAATACCCATTTACTATTTTTTTATTGTTTAATAGCCTGGTACCTGGAACCTGGCTGCTTTATCCCTTACTTTTACTTCGCGAAGCCGCGAAGCCGTAAGAAGAAATCAGAAGTATGTGACTACGTCATAAAGCAGCCTGAGGTAGTAAACATTAAATTTATTAATGTAAATCTAATCCGTCTTTATGTAACCAAGGTTAAAACTACAAATACTTGAGCTTGTATAAATGCAATACCTAATTCTAAACCAGAGAAAGCAATTATAAATGCTAAAGGTACTAAACCTAAAAAGAAGAATATAAAACCTGAAGTCATAATATTATAAGTAAATCCAGCTAATATATGTAATAACATGTGACCTGATAATATGTTAGCTGCTAATCTAAGTCCTAAAGAAATATTTCTAGCTAAGTATGAAATAAATTCTATTAACACTAATAAAGGTAATAAAGCTAAAGGACAACCAGCAGGTACTAATAATGAAAAGAATTTTAAACCATGTTTTTGGAATCCTAAGATAGTTGCACCTAAAACGATAGTGAAACTAAGAGCAAATGTTAAAACAAAATGGCTAGTTGATGCAAAACTGTATGGACAACACGGGAAGTCTTATAGACTGCCGTGGTGGACTATATCTTAATCACTTAATTGTTATTGTAAAACAGGGTTAAATGATCTTTCACATGTAGTCTCTGAGGATCCTACTCATAACATGGCTTGTTATTTTGGTTTCCTGCTGATTGTTCATTGTTTCATCCTTAAGATTTTAACTACGAAATTGGCTGAAGTAATAATCGGTACCTAAAAGGCATTAGAAGTTTCCAGCATATAGTGAAATTTGTTGTATTTTATTATTATTTATCTATGATATTACAATTATCTAAACATTTATTTATTCTTCTTTTATTGTTACTCTCTTTCTATTCATGTTACTTTGAATTAGTTTTATTGTTTTCAGGAGCCCCCTTCATTGTTTAAATGAGCTTTAGATTTTATTAGTTTGGCTATTTCTACAAAATCTAGGTAATCCTCTTTT